>PVLA01007719.1:19742-100534 GCA_004027455.1 Hydrochoerus hydrochaeris | reverse complement strand
GCCTTTGCTTCAAAACGTGAAGTCATTGACATTGAACTAACTCCTGTTAACCTAGAATGACTCCACGGCTGCCCTCCCCCATACCACACATTTGAGGAGCCTACATACATCAAGTCTTAGGGTCAAGAAAGGAAGGAATTGAACCCCCTAAAGTTGGTTTCAAGCCAACCCCATAACCCCTATGACTTTCTCAAATAAAGATATTAGTAAAAACATTACATAACTTTGTCAAAGTTAAATTATTGGTTAGACCCCTATATATCTTTTATGGCCTATCCCTATGAACTAGGTTTTCAAGACGCCTCCTCTCCTATTATAGAAGAATTATTACACTGTTATTTCTTTGCAATATCTTTTTTAGGTTTTTATATTAGGGTTATGCTTGCCTTATAAAGTTAATTGGCAAGTGCGTCTTCTCTATTTTCTGAAAGGGTTTAAGCAAAATCCATACTATTTCATTCTTGAATCTTTATTAATAGAGTTTATCAGAAAAACCAGCTGGGCTTGGAGGTTTTTTTTTTTTTTGATAGGAGGTTTTAAAATATTTAAAGTAGATATAGGTGTATTCATATTTTCTGTTTCATCTTGTGTCAATTTTGGTAACTTTTACTTTTAAAAACTATTTTTCCTGTCATATAAGTTGGTGTATTTGTCAGCATGAAGTTGTCTCTTGCACAATCTTTTAAAAACAGTGTATAGTATGACTACACACAGTCAAGTTAGGTACCAATTGCAGCTGGCTGGAGATGCATTCATTGGCAGTCAAGGCCTCAAGAGAAAACGAATGACTATACTTACATACTTCCCTGAGGGGTAAAAATAATAACCACTATTCTAAATAGGAATTCTAAATAGGCCTTGGTCACCCAGGTAGAGGACGGAGACCTCCTGACTCCTATCTTCTAAGAAAGGTCCTTGTTCTTTCCATGCACACTTGCTTCGTGACCTGCCCCCCCACTGGATCAATGTTACCTAAGTGAAATCCTTGTAATCCTTTTGGTTGATGGTAGTTTTGTCCCACCTTGTACCTACCTTGCGATTTTGTACCCACCTCGTGATTTTGCTCTATAAAAGCCCCCACATTCCAGGTCCCCTCCTAACCCACTCAGGCAGGAGCTGTCTTTCCCTCAATAATGTTTCCTACTCTTAATCTCCATGGTTCCTCCGAATTCATTCTTTGATTTTGGGGGACACAAACTCAGACATCAAACAGTTTGGGAGTTATGATATTTTCCTTGTATCATTTGGAGGTCTTTTATCATCCTATGTCAAAATTGCAGAATATATTTTAGTGATATCTTTCTACCATTTCTGATATTGGTGACTTTTATTTGTTCCTTTTTTTATCTTTCTAGTTAGTAATAAATAATTTTTGCTAATTTTTTCAAAAGTTTTGGCTTTATTAATTTGATGGGGTTTTTTTCTATCTTGTAGATTTCTGCCTCTACATATTATTTACTTTTGTCTATTTCTACTTACTTTGGGTTTACTTTATTCTTGCTCTATTTGGAGAAACTCAGATTGTTGATTTGAGACTTTCTTCTTTTTAAATCTGAGTAACTATGATTATAAATATAAATTTCCCTCTAAACACCAATAAATTTCATAGTTAAATTTTGCTATACTACATTTACACTATTAATTTAGTTCCGAACAATGTTTTTGTATTTATTTGATATTTATTGTCTGACCCTTGGATCACTTAGAAATATGGGACTCAAAACCTAAATAGTTTGTATTTTCCTGGGAATCTTATTATTATTGATCTGTATTAATTATACTACAGCAAGAGTACCATAGAATCAGCCCCTGAAGTATTTCAGTGCTTATTTATTCCCACCAATTGAATCAGCCTGCCATGTACAATGAGCAATGTTGTACAAGGCTTAGAAAACAGTGTCTTTTCTATGGTTACTGAGCATAGTATTCTATAAGTATTAGTTAAATCAAGGAGATTTATATAGTTGCTCAGTGTTTACTAATTTTTAATATTTTATTAGTACATGTTTTCAGTACACGAAGCTTACATTCATATTAGGGAGTAGGCCCATGTATGTAACACAACTTGATATTTTTTCTAATCCCTTCTCTTTCTAAATACCTCCCTCTCTCCTGCTCTAAATCCCCTTCCCCGTTTTCATTCTTACCGTTACTATTTTTAGCTCATGTCTGTGACACATAATGTTTATACTTATTATGGGTGTTTAGTACCTTTAATGACATCTTCAGTCCTCTAACTCCCCCTCACTCTCCTCCCTCCCTTCACCTCGTTCTCCTGGAACCCTTCCCATTTGCAAAAGATCTATCTCCTTGTTTCCTTGTTTCTGTCCATCAGTCCTTCATTGTGCTCTTTATTCATGCTTTATCTTACTCACATGAGAGCTACCATACAGATTAAGGATTGTGTATCTGATTTATTTCATTTGACATTTTATGCTCCAGTTGTACCCATTTTTCTACAAATGTTTCGAATGCATCCTTCTTTATAGCCAAGTAGTATTGCATTATGTATAGATACAGTACCATATTTTCTCTGTCCATTGTTTTGCTGATAGGGGTAAAAGCTGCTTCCAAGCTTTAGCTACTGTGAATTGCATTGCTATAAAAATGCATATGCCCAGCCCTCACCTGCCTTTGTCATCTTTGCAGGACTTCTCAGCCCCATGGATGCTACCTGCCTCACATCCACTATGCTCTGTAGATCGGGCACTTTACCAGTTCTGTCCCTCACTATTTCCAGTGTCTAGGACAGTGCCTGGGATTTACTGAGCATCCAAGATTTTCAAATGAACCAAGCAATCATTATTAATTAATTAATGATCAATTGATACTATGAGAAATTACTCCTTTTCAGCTCCTTTTTATGAGTTTGACATCCTTACATATAAATACAAAAAAACTACAATAATAATGATAATAAGCTAGCCTAGTGATACATATTTTTAAAATGTTATTCCTAAAAGATCAAACTGCCCTAGGTCCATCAGGTAATAAATGGCTCTTACTGTTCATTGCAAAAGTCACATTTTTAAACCACTATCTTACCTGGAGAGAATGGTACTGCTAAAGACAACCACAAAATAATAAGGAAGCTCCACATTTATTACACAATGAAGCTTAACACAGGAGAAATTGCAAGTTTTAATGTTTTGTAGCAATGAATCATAACATTTATTCATAATCATTCCTTAATAATGGAGAATTATAGCAATCTGCCTTTTAGCACTGCATCTGGAAAATAAAGCCATAAAGTTTTATTTTAAATGAAGCTGATCAAAAATGTCCAGAAGGGTAGTATTTATGAGTAAAACTAATCACAGGGATATTAAAATCTGAAGGGTTTATACATTAAAAAGAGGAAGTAGAGGAAAAAAGCAATTGTAATACAGAAAGTTCAGATGAGACGATGGTAGATGGTTTTTCCAGCTGTTTAGTTAGGAGAATCCACAGGCTAAAGAGCTGTTTGGAAGCTCAGATGAAGGCAGATGAGCATGTCCTGTATTGATCCAGCACATAATGTTTCAGGACTGCATTTTCAAGGGTGGCAGAACTGCTTTCCAAACACAATGACATGCCACTCACTCACATGTAGACTTCATACACCCTCAGCTTTGCAGGCCTGGGAAGGGCCTCTGAACATGGGAAGCAACCACAGTAGTGAGCAACAGAAGCCAGGCTGTGAGCCACACGCCCACTCCTACAAAGGAAGCGGCCCCTCACTGGCCTGGATGAGAATGGTGACAAAAACTAGCATCAAAACCAATGAAGCAGTGAAAACAAACTGGGAGATTTTGTACAGAAACTAACAGTCCCACCTGAATAAGTGAAGGGATACACACCAAGGCACACACACATGCACACACTCAGACACGCACGCACACACACAAGATGAGCACAATAGTTTGGTTTTCCCCAACTCTGTTACAAGTGATTTCTTCAAAATTTCAGTGGAATCGCATACAAAAATAGCTTGGTGCCAGATGTGGTGGTGCACACCTGTAATCCCAGCATTCGGGAGACTGAGGCAGAAGATTGCTGTGAGTTCAAAGCCAACCTGGGCTACAGAATGAGTTCCCGGAAAACCTCAACTGCATAATGAAATCCTGTCTCAAAAAGAGCAAAAAAAAAAAAAAAAAAAAAAAAAAAAAAAAAAAAAAAAAAAAAAAAAAAAAAAAAAAAAAAAAAAAAAAAAAAAAAAAAAAAAAGAAGAAGAAGAAGAAGAAAGAAAGAAAGAAAGAAAGAAAGAAAGAAAGAAAGAAAGAAAGAAAGAAAGAAAGAAAGAAAGAAAGAAAAGAAGGAAAGGAAAGGAATGGAAGTATAGAAAACACTGTGTGTATTCACCTGGAATCCTTTTGGATAAGAAAATTCCTTAGCAAAGAGACATACTTAACATAGTTTCATATTCAGTTGTTCTAGACTGCTTTGCGTTCTCCCTAAAATTCCTAGTTAAAGCTCTGACCCCCAGAGAGACTGCATTTGGAGATGAGGTCTTTAAAGAGGCAATTAAGCTTCAATAAACTCATAGGGTTGAAGTCAATGAAGTCATAATACTAATACAATAATACCTGTGACCCGTAAGAACAGAGCTACCGGGATTGCAGGCACCCACGGGAGAAGCTATGTGAAGACAGAGAGAGAAGCGGTCACCTGCAAATCAGGGAGAAAGGGCTCACCAGAACCCAACCGTGTTGGTACCATGATCCTGGATGTCCAGCCTCCAGAGCAGAGAGAAAATGAGTATCAGCTGTTTAAGCCACTCTGTTATGCAGCCCAAGTGGACAAATACACCAGTATTTCCAAAATGTATCAGGATACAGAACAACCAGACCCCAAACTTGTAGTAATAGCTCTCAAAATGGCTCAAAAAATATTGTCTAGGACAAGTCAAAAAGTTAGCTTGCAACTTTGCCTATACGTGCTGGGAGTGAACAACTGAGCTCTCTCTCCTTTCAGGGTTTAGCAACATCCAATATGATTGTTTCCTCAGTGTGCACTCCATAAAGAAGATGGTAAGAAAGGTATCCCTCAGAACTGGGGTTCATTTGGTTTGGTTTTGTGAGACATGGTTTCCTTAAGTTGTCCAAATAGGACTTGAAGTTGAATTCCTCCTGCCTCAGCCTCCAAAGCAGGGATGGGCTTGTAACCATATGTCTCACAATGAGTGGTTGGTGATCCAGACAAGAACAAGGGAGAAAGCATCAACCAGAGGTGGTCAGATATGGTTTACAGTCAGCATCTCAGTGCATCCAGAGCTGGTCACTCTCAGATTTGTTTCATATAATGGGAGACTGGTGCTTTAAAGATTGTCAAATTAACATAATCTCACTCTGCATGTATAAACTGCCATCAATAAAATATTTTTCTTAAGTACCAAATGAATCTTTTGAAAATATTTTGCCTTGACAAATTTTACCTTAACATGTTTGCTGCTGCAAAGCAAATCATCTCAGAAGGACCACTTATCAGCTAATATTGTTGGTGCCCACAAGAACGAGAGGAGAACTTTCCAAATCCTGAATAAAGAATGTTTTCGTCTATTCCTATTTGATGAGAAAAATCAATGAGTCAGATTCTGAAAATGATGAATTAGAGTTGTCTTATTTCCACTATTTTGTATGAAAGAGAAAAAATCTTTAACTATTTAATGAATCCTGGGTTCTCTGCACTATCCCCTCTACACTTTCCTCCTGCTTGGAAAATCCAAGGCCACCATCTTCAGTCTCTTCCCATCTCCAAGGTTAACTACTGTCCACCTGACAGGGCACTTCCTGGTCTTGGGAACCCACCCCACACTGGCAGCACTGCCTGGGACTAAGCCTCTGCTGCTCCATAGGCCCTCATTGTTCAAGGACCATGGACAACTGTACAGCATCCACACACTGGACCACACTGAGGGCTTCAAGTGGGCGGCAAAGTGCCAGTGCCTCCTTAACTTCCAGTTCAATGGGCCCACTCCAGGCCATTACACCTCAGCAAGGAAGACACCCACTGTGGGGTTCAGTCACTGTCCATCATCAGCCACTTCCCTGGCCTGGCCACAAATGTGAGGTCTGGAGTTCTGGGCTGCTTTTCTCTAGCTGGACCTGGCCTAATGCCCACTGCTTTTTCCCAGAGGTCACTTTCCACTATGTTTGCTGCAGGGGCCATTATATTTCTTCCATTATGTACCTAAAATCTGTTTTTTTTTTAGTTTGCTGTGTTTGCATGTTTTCTTTCTATTTTTTTCTCAAATCTTTTTTTTTTTTTTCTTACTAACACTGTGTTTGCAGTACACAGTGTTCATGTTCCCTGTGTGGCGCTGGCACCTGTGCATAACACAGCCCAATTCTCTTTTTCTTCCCTCCCCTCTCCTCCATCTGTTGATCCCCTTCTCTTTGGGAATATCTCTCCCTTCTATTATCTATCCTTTATTTTGATCTTCATTTATACTTTGGGTTTCTCGTATAAGAGAAACCACCATGAAATATTTAATCTTCTATGTCTGATTTATTTTACTTACGATTATGGTCTCATGATGCATCCACTTTCCTATATATGACTCATATTTATCTTTCTTTATGACAGAATAGTATCCCTTTGTGTGTAAATGCCATATTGTCTTTATCCATTTTTTCTGTTGATGGACAAATAGGCCTCTTCCAAGATTTACCTGTTATGAATTGTGCTGCTATAAACATGAGTATACATGTATCGCATATTAGTTTAGTATGCATTTAACTGTAATCTGACTTTAATTTGAGGGGGAAGATATCTAGAAGAGGAATAGAGTCAAGTGGAATTTCTAGTTTTAATTTTTGAGGAATCTCTATACTGATTTCCAAAGTGGTTGTATTGGTTTACAGTCCCATCAGCTGTGTAGAAGTTCTCTTTTAACCCACAGCCTCACCAGCTTTTTTATTATTTTATTTCTTGATGATCACCATTATTTTCTGGGATAAGATAAAATCTAAGTATTGTTTTAATTTGTATTTCTCTAATAGCCAGTGGTGTTGAACAGCTTTTCTAACATTTGTTGGACATTTGTACTTCTGAGAAACATCTATTCATTTCAATTACCCATTTCTTGATTAGATCTTTTATTTTTTGTTAGTATAATTTTTTTAATTCTTTATATTATCTCCATACTAGTCCTCTGTCTGAGGAATAGCTGCAAAGATTCTCCATTCTGTAGATTGTCTCTTTATTAATTCTTTCTTAGCTTTCTAGTTTAATATGATCCCATTTGTTGATTCTTGCTGTTATTTCTTGTCCAATTGGAGTTCTGGTCAGGAAGTCCTTACCTATACCTATGACCTCAAGTATTTTGCCTATTGTACCTTAAACTTCATATTGAATCAGAAGAGAACAAGAATAACAAAAACCATCCTGGGCAACAAGAACAAAGTGGAAGGCAATAGTTGACTTCTACAAATTATACAACAAAGCAATTATGATAAGAATGGCATGGCATTGGTACAGAAATAGACATGTGGATCAATGGAACAGAATAGAAAATACAGAAATATTCCCAGACACATTGAGTTATCTGATCCTCAACTAAGGTACTAAGAACATATATTGAAGGAATGACAGCTTATTCAACAAATGGTGCTGGGAAATTGGCTATATATTTGCAAAATATTGAAGCTGGACCCATATCTCTCATCATATATTAAACTAAAATCAAAAATGAATTACAGATCTAAACATTACAGCAGAAACAAGGAGCTTCCTGGAAGATAAAATAGGTAAAACATTTTTAAAATATACTTGTCTATTGATGGGGAAATAATGTTAAAATCACCTATTATGATCACAGACTTTTCCATTTAAGACTAAATCTTTTTTCCATCTATTTTAAGGTTCTGTGATTAGGCACATCTATGTTTATGACTGTTGTGTCCTTCTGATGAATTGACCTTCTTCTCACCATTGAAACCAGAGTGACTGTCTTATTGTTTTATATCCCCCGTGTGTTGAACTCTTGCAAAGTACACAGAAACTTGCAGCATGCAAGATTTATCCTTTCTGAGAGAACTCACTGCTACTCCTTAACTTAGCTCGTTCCATTTTATGCACTCTCCCAATAAGCCACCTCCGTGTGAGATAGCATGAGCCAAGCAATTCCTTCTTCCAGCCCGATGACCTCCCTCTACCCCATACTTTCCAGTGAAAGCTGCACTCAGATGTTTTTCTCTACTACAAGAACTTGGACAATCTCATGAATTCCATATTTAGAGCTCCAACTTTCATGTGTTTCATGTTTCAGATTCCATCAAGTCGAAAAATTCCACATGGGCAAAAAGCAAAGTAAAGTAAAGCAAAGGAAAGTGTGGGCAAGAACAGCAGATTCTCCAAGGCCACACCACTTTGTTCTTGCTCTCGTCCTTGTGGGCACCAACAATATTAGCTGATAAGTGGTCCGTCTGAGATAATTTGCTTTGCAGCAGCAAACATATTAAGGTAAAATTTTTCAGGGCAAAGTATTTTTAAAATATTCATTTGGTAATTAAGAAAGTCTCCTCTGCTTCCTCATCCACATGCATGCCTAGCAACAAACACAGTCTCTCCATCCTTCCCATCTGTTCAGAGATACAACATCCAAACGCTGTCAATAGCTTAGAAAATCTCCCAAATGCTTAGTAGATGTGCTCCTGCATTGAATAGATGAAGAGGACACTTTGTGAGGAGAACATGGCTGGCACGGGCCTGTCGTTCCGTCCCTCGCCGTCACGGTTGTGCACTTGCCCATCTGCTTGGGCAGCACTGCTGACAGCTGGCAATGCACTAGGGTGCCATTGGGAAGACTCATGAGTTCCAGGCGGCCTTTTCCCACACATCACAGCCCCTTTTTGATTATTGTCCTATCTAGGTCTACGGCTTGCATGCAGTCTTACTTCCTTTCCCACCAAATGCTGACTTCTATCAGTCCCCATTTCAAAGTGAAACGTGAAGAGATTTTATGATGTACATAAATGAGGGGACATTTTAGTCTGTGTAATGGATGGGATTCGACAACTGAGGGGACTGAGGTATAAACTAATGGCCATGACAAGGGGCAGGGCACACCTGATACCAAGAGGTACTCCCTGGATCTGCTTGCATTTGAATCCCACCTCCTTCACTTGTGGCTTTGGGATTCTCCCTTCAGCAGGACAGGATTTCTATGAAATTTAAAGGAATGTGGCTGGCTACACAACCTCAATATAATACAAAAATGATTATATATTACATTTTTCTTCCTCCTAAAGCATGAACAACGTGCCACTAAAGGTACTAAATTTTAAACATTCTTCTATGGTCCCACACATGGGAAGATTGTGAGGTGACTAGTGATTCTCACAGTTACCCAGGGGCCTGTTCAGTAACTGGAAACATGACCGCAACCTACTGGCTGCCCGGGTGTCCTTCCTGCAAGGTACTAGGTGGAGGCAGGGGGACTGGGCCAGGCGACTCCTGTTCTCAGAGGCCTGCTGTCCAGCTGCTTTGGTCAGAAGGTGGTCTGAGTGTGTCCCCCAGGGGTGCATGTGTTGAAAGCTTGGTACCTAAGGTGGTCATGTTGAGAGCTGTTGAAGTCTTTGATAAGAGGCGAGGCCTAGTGAAAGATAATTGGTCATTGGAGGTGTTGTCCAAGAAAGGACTGATGTATCATCCTGTGGCCCCAGGTATTTCATCTGAGAGTGAGCTGTTCTGAAAAGGGAAAGCTTAGCACCTGAGCTGCTCTGGCCTCCTGTCTGGCCATGTGCTCTTCCCTTTACACACACCCACCCCATGATGCCAGCTGCCCTGCTGTTATGTAGCCAGGGGGTCCTTGCCAAAGCTGGCCAATGCCGTTTGAACCTTTCATCTCTAAACTCAATAATCCTTTTTTAGGTTTGTTTGAAATATCCAGATTGGGCGTTTTATTATAGCAACAGTAAAAGACACTAACCCACACCATAGCAGACAGGTGATCTCCGTGAGACTGCAACCTCTTCAGAGGAACCCAGGGACTGGACCAGGGATGGGTAAGAAACTCTCCCCAACAGATTTATGTGTCAAATGCTTATGGAGTTGCATGGGGCATGTGTGCCCGACCTCAGCTCTCCATGCAAGTCTCTTATCAGGGCTGGCAAGCCTCTTCAGTTGCTATGTAAGGCACACGGATAGGGCAGGATCCAGGGTGCTGGGGACAGGGTGATAGATGGTAGGAGGTGAATGGTGTTTGAGCTGAGTCTCTAGGACGCTAGTATATGCTCGTTTGTACCACTGGACATTACTTAAAAACACAAATTCAAAGATCAGATCAAAGTTTTCAAAGGAATGGAACCCTAAATGCAGGACTTTTTTGATTATGAGAAACTACCTGTATACAACAGCATTGTCGTTTGGCTAAAAAGCCAGCCCTGAAGAGGAGTAATACATATAACTCTCTGCATGGTGCCTGAGGCAGTCAAATCAATAAATACAAGCTATTAGCATTATCATTACCTAGTTGGTCCTTACAAAATAGAATGTGCATCATGTATTCAGAAATGACTATGTCAATAAACAATATAGGAAAATAGAGAAAGAATAAGAAGAAAGGAAGTGCAAATCTAATACACAAGTTCATAATCAGCTCTTTAAAACACACAGCCTGCCACAGTTTTGATAGATGCATGCTGGCTCCCCATGCTGGTGCCAGCCAGAGCGTGTTCCCATGATGTGCGCATCTGGATCTTAGACTCAGTGGAAGTGTCATGATCAAATGTCGAATTTCAATAGGAAATCTCAGGCTTTGATGAGTGAATGGCTGTGGAATTCTAAGTCACCACATCAGGATGCAGTGAGTCACTGGTAGTGTGCTTAGTTTTCTATATTTACCAGGCTTCTATGCAACCTCAGGCAATGATCCAAGCCCGGTGTGTAGGATGAGACCATTCACACCAGCGAGGTTTCATCCGCTCCTTTCAGATGGAGAGAAGATGAACGACATTTGGTCACCTGGAGTCTCAGCAAGCTGGCCAAGCCACCAGGTCAGACTGAAGAACCAGACTCTTCAGGCCCCTCTCAGGACTCCTTTCAGAGCCAGACTTAAGACTCTGCACCAGGGCCCTAAGGATCTAGGGAGGAGGGTTTTCTAGCCTCAGTACTTTGCTTCATATACTTCATAGCATGATGCTTGAAACTTTCTAAAATTGATAATAAATATGTCAGAAATGTGGACATGCAAGAAAGAGGAGTTTCTTCAATTTTCCGATCTGATCAAGACTTCATTTTCACTTTGGGTCCCCAAATCTCAGATAACTTCCACAATAATCAGATGATGTCTAAGGCCCAGCTGCCGACATAGCTCTAAGTCTCGAGGGGGAAGCGGGAGGGGAAGGGAAGGCAGTCTCAGCCTCACCAGCAGTCTTTGCAGGCTGACCTCTGAGATACGTGCTGTCCCATGCAAACAGCTGAGACCCAGCCTGGTGGTGCACATTTTAGTCGTTCCCAGCGCCTGAAGATATTTATTATTCTCCCACAGAGGGGGGCCGTGGCTAAGGAGAGAATGGGACATGTGGGGCCCTCTGTGATTTTCTCTGGTTCTTCCTGGGCTCTCCCTGGCTGCGACTTGGCCAGGGATGGGGAAGCCCTGCCCTGGTGACTCACTGGTATTGTGCTTGCCTCTGACTGTCCTTTCCCAAAGTTTAGGCAACTTTCCTTAATGCAGAGGTAGCACGGGGACCGGGAGGGATGGGAAAAAAACTCTAGCTAATTTCATAGTTATCCACATACTTTGTTTATGTCCTGGGCCTGGACTTTTGAAAGGGAAAAACCACCAGTTTGATTTCTTTGTCACCCACACTGAGACACGAGCATCCCTTCCCAGAGGCAATAGAGACAAAATGATTAGGGACTCAGAGAGGAGTGACAGTGCGGGGACAGGAAACAACAACTGTCAGCTCAAAGTGACCCCACTGTTCAGGCCCGTAGGCCTCATTCTAGAAATTATTGATTTCATTCTGAATGGTAAAGCCAGGTCATTGCCCAGCGCATGGTGGCATTTCACACAAGTGTGTACTGATGGTAAAGAGCCCCCGCGTCCTGTGGGGCACTGGGAGGGTCCTGAAGGCAGGAGTTTGGGATAAGAGCCTCAATCAAAGGGGAACAGTGTATTTCTGAGCTATGGAATCTTGCTCCGAGCATATTTTCCAGTCCTGGGGAAATTAGCACCCAAGTTTCCATGTGATGGCGTCTACCTGGGAGGCCCCAGCCCACTTGGCACCAGCCCACTCCAAAGAGGCCCTGCCTGAAAATCTCATTTTTCTTACAACAGATGCTGGGTTTCAGTCCAGATGTCTTAGACATGTGTTCAGTGTATGCGCGTTGCCAGCGCTGGGATGCAAAGAACCAGAAAATGATGGGAGGGTACGAAAAAGCCTCCTCCCTCCCCCTGCTGATACTTTAACCATATTTGTTTTCTCCTCCAAACGTGGCTGGCAGTAGCAAGGGTTACAGGAGTGGGGCAGGGAAGGGGCCAGGCTCGCAACCTGGATCTTTTCAGTGGAAAACCTCTCCAAGTATCTTAGCAGGACTCGTCCATCTCTGGGATTCCTTTATTCAGAATAACAGATTTACAAACTTTAATCAGCAGAAAACTCACTGAGGGAGTTAATCAATAATGCAGACACCCAAGTTTCACCTCCGAGTTATTCTCGCTCCCTTATCTGGTTGGGGGCCTGAGAACTGACATTTTTACTAAGAACCCGTGCGATGGCGATGCATGAGACCCCAGACCACACGATGAGCAACACGGTGGTGAAACCTCTTTGGTGGTCCTTCCTGAGGCATCCCTGCTGTCACCCTGCTGCTGTCCTCCTCTAGTTCCTGAGCCGCGAAGCATTCATACCCACCCCTTCTCCACATGCAGGTGTGTAAGCTGCCGCTTACCTCTGCACACCCGCTTTCCCTAATGGCTCAACGGCACTTGGGCAATTGCAAATAGCTTCACGTCCGCCAGACATCTCTGAACAGGTGTCTGGGAGCCAGTGTAAATAAACAATGGAAAAGCCAACTTCTAAACTTGCTTTCCCAACTCTGAAACACTGAACTGTCAGCCTCACATAGCCCAAGCCTCACTTATACCTGCCTTTACTGCTTTGTTTCTTGTGCCTTGTGTCTCCCAAACAAGCTAACTTCTGGGGAAGAAGTGTTAGTCTTATTTTTTCTATTTCTTCCCTACAATGTCTACTCTATAACCACTGCTCAGTACAGGACGAGAGTTTTTAACTTCTCATCAGGTTACTTCCAAAAGCTCATTCTTCAGGCAGTTATTTGGATCTTGCTGCTCATTAGGATGATGTTATAAAAGGCAGTCACGCTCCCAGGCCTGCCCCCAGATGCCGATTTAACCTGCAGTGTAGCTGAACTACACTTCTAATAGTACTACAGGACCTGAAATCAGCTATAACTGTTTTTACGGGGAAATGGCTTCCAGATTCCAATTGAAGATGCCAGGAGCTCATTTTTATGGCCACAGCTATGGGTCAGGACGTGACCCTTGGGCAGCTGGAACTCCCCACTGTGTGTGGGCACACACACACACACACACACACACACAGCCATGGTGAAGGGATGTCACAAGCTCCTATTGCGGGCCAGGAAAGGCAGTCAGGGCAAGACATGCCTGTCAGAAATGCTTAGTAGAGTCAGGACAAGGGATCTGGAAGAAAATGTGTTTCAGGGACAGGGCCAGGCTATGTCCTGGAATCCTGAGGGCACTGACTCCCTTGACTGCAGTTGCAGAAGTCAGCTGGGACCCTCTTGGCAGTCACAGCACTAATAGCACCGTGGTCACACTGGCTGTGGCCCATCACAAGTCTATAGATATTTAGAGGGGAGGAGGAGAAGTGTGGTTATATAGCTGGATAGTAGCTGTTGTGGTTTCTAGCTGGATAGTAAACAGCTAGAAAATGTAGTGATTTAAGAAAACAACCATTTTATTGGATTTTTAGTTGCCCATATATGTACAATATTGTTGCCTGTGGGCACTGTGAGGCTGCATTCAGCTCACAGGTAATTGTGGTCTTAATCTTGCTGGTAGCTGGAACCCTGGGTCCTCTCTCTCTCCTCTCTCTCTACCTTTTTCTCTCTCTCTCTGTCTCTCTCTGTCTCTCTTTCTCTGTCTCTGTCTGTCTGTCTGTCTCTCTCTCTCTATCCTGCTGGAAGCTGGAACCCTACATTCTCCTCTCTCTCTCTCTCTCTCTCTGTCTCTCCCTCTCTCTGTCTCTCCCTCTCTCTCTCTGTGGTCCATAGTTTTGGCGCACCCTCTCTTTTTCACCTGTTCACTGAATATCTTTAGTGGGATAGCTAGAAATTTTATTCCACAGTTCAGAATATTTAAGAAACTTACTAAAATTTCTTAAAGCTGGGCTGATCACTGACATCACTTCACTTCTGGTTAATGGGCCTCAAGACAGCCCAGATTCAAGGGTAGGGTCTATGCAAAAGCATATTTCGCTGGGAGCCTTGGTCACTGAGCTTCTGTAGTAGGAGAAGCTCTGAGACCGAGAGTGTTCATGAAGATTTCCACTGTAACTGCCAGGCACATTGCTTACTTTCCTAAAAGAAATGTCTAGTGTTTTCCTAATTTATCATTTTTTCTCATGTCCAACAGTAAGTTATCTGGTTGTAAAATTCAACCTGTCACTTTTCCTCTGTATTCTTTAGCCTGGGCTTTCTCTTCGTTGAACATCTACCTACTTTGTACAGGCAGTGTTCTCAGTCATGGTGTCACAGCACCTTGGTATATTCTTGGTAAATAGAATTCTGAGGTGCATTCAGATAATAACACATACATCCCCAAACAGTGAAAATGCTTTCTTCTTTTTAAAAAGTCAACATGTGCAGATTCAAAGTTGGCCTTGTAATAGTATTTCTCTCAGATTCATGTACCTGGCTAGGGAAATAGAGAGGGGTGGAGCTGGTGACAGGGCTTTGGGAATTGTGTGGGAACCCTGGTACGGAAGAGATATATCTGGCTGCTTCTCTCAATTGACTGCCCCCTTGAGCACAATTTCTGTTTCATTGGTGAGGGCAATGTGCCCTGATTCTTTTCTGTCGTGTATGTGCATATACAGAGTTCTAGGTAATGAAATAGAAGAAGGTATCATGTCTGAGACTTCCAGAGAGGTAGCTAAAAGGGAAGTGACTTAACTGGGATGGGCTCCTTGGGTTTTACTTGAGATTTCTTCTTCCTGTTGCCTATGCCATGGAAGTAATGGCTATTTCCCCAGCAACCACTTGGGAACTCATGGTGACTTTAAGGTAGAAGATTACTCTGGAGCTTCATTCCAACCCTGGACTCTAGAAATAGAGTTTGACGTGGAGATCGAGATGGAGGTATAGAAGTTCTTTAAGCCATTGTTATCTTGAATTTCCTGCTCTAATTAATCCCGTCTTAACACCTGAGCCCACCTATAAGCAGATATAGAGCCCATTGTGAGTGCCACCTGTTAGGATTACGGCAGGAAGACATGGTGAGGAGCCAGGGGCCAAGGTTACAGGGACTTCTCATCTGGACCATCCGCCAACTTTTCTCTGCAGTCTTCAGCTGCCTTCTGATCAGTCCTTAATGAGATGAGGAAGTGATGTCTCCATTCGGCTCCAAAGATGTCATTTTCCATCTGCAAGACATTTCATCCCTTCTCATTTTGTTCATCTAGTTTCTTTCCTTGGGTGGCCCCACTGCCTGGGACAGCCTCTGACACAGCATGTAGGGTTAGTGATACTTGTTGAGCAAATGAAATGAATGAATGAATGAGCTTGTGATCTTTCAGGGCTGATTTCCCATTCAGTGTCGTGTCTCTCACCTCACTACACAGCCTATGCCATCCATGCAGATAAGCATCTCAGACAAGCCTGGTGATCAGATTCCTGTGAGTTCCCTGATCAATACTTGCTGTGCGCACAGTGTGTTTGAGGTGTAAAGCATTGTTCTACTTGGGTCGTACCAGAGTCCCTTTGGGAAGGGAGGGATTATCCACTGCAAACCTGCATTCTCCTAAGAAAGGCAGAGGTGGCCATGTGACTTGAGTCAGAACAGGATGGGGAAGGGTGGCAAGGAGGTGACTGGAAGATCTAGCTCATCAGAAAACCTGGGGAAGAAGAATCTCTCAGCCTCACCAAGGAGGAGACAGGTAGGCAGTTACCATAAAACAGGAAATAAAAAATCAGCATCTCTGTGCTGAGAAGCAGGAAAACTAATTTAGGTATCCCTGAAGCCAGTGGGCCACCCGGGCAGGTGTCGGGAATGGGGCTGCTTCCTGCTTTTCTCCATTCTTCACGCAGAGCTTCCTTGCAGATGCGAAACTTCAACCTTGGTATCTTTCCATATTTGTTCCTGTACATTTTCCTGCTTTTTTTCTTGTTTATAATTAAGACATTTTTATTTCAGTTATTTGAATTATGAAGATATCTATTGAATGTAACTGTTCAGATAGTAAAACTGATACTCCCTCTCGTTTCGTTATTTTTAACATTAGACTTTATTACGTTGTTAGAAGCATTTGGTGAGAGTGATTCGGCCTATACTCAGTCACGAGCCATAAAACATATAGATGTTAACTGAATGAAACTGAGGAAAAGATACAGCCTGAGCTTCTGACTTTCCAGACTCTCCTTTCAATGAGGCCGAGACACGGCCTTTAGCAGTGCAGTGAAGTGGATCCCTGAGTTGGGCTGGTCTGGGGCCTCTGGAATGTTCTGTGGGAACCTTGCCCCAACAATCTCACCCATTTTTAGATGTCCACTTCTGCTTCAGTGTTTTTATTATGAAATTTTATTTTTGCTCTATGATGTGTCCAGATAGTGCTGGAGAGCTGTCTTCTATGGAAGAGTCTGCTTCTTTCTAATATGTTCTGTAAAATATTCACTATTACTCTGGGATACAATAGCCCTATTACGGTACCTGGAGGACTCACGGCTCTTTTTGCAAAAATCAGAATCTTCTGTCTTGATGTCATTTTCAAGCTCACTCAGTCTTTGGGAGGGCACTTCAAGGGCCCATTAGTGGGAAAGAAGCTCTTTTTGACTGAACTTTGCACCAAGAAAAGGGAGCAACACTTCTTCGATGGCAAGGCTGGTGGAGAAAAAAATGCAGATGACCTTTCTACCTGCCCAAACAAAGGCTCTCCATATAGTGTTAAAAGCAGGAAGAGGGTGTGTGTGTATGTGTTACCTTTAAACTGGCAATGGTCATCACTCTTCCTTGTACTACAACAGGAATGACCCTTTTGCTTATCTATAATATTCATATTTCCTATAGATGCTTGCGTTGTTTCTATTATGGTTTGGTTGATAGTACATATTTCTCTAATGCCTGTCTTTGGGGGTGTTATCTGATATTTTAAGTATTGAAAAATATAGGCCTCTGTTAATTTTGTTGTCTAGTATATTGCACAGAGCCCCATAAATGATTTTCAATAAAGACAGTAACTCATAAGAAACCTCAGGGACAGATACGGCCCTTGTGCAAGGGTGGGGTATGTTAGCTTCATGACTGGAGCTCCTTCCCTCAGAAGATTTGGGCATTCTGGAGGTGGCGGCGGGGTGGGGTTACAGTAGAAGAATGCATCTGGTTATACTTTCTAAGGAATTAACTGAACTAGAAGAGAACATAAACATCTCACATAGGTTGGTGCTGCTGCTACAGATGATCTCACCCTTTTACTTTTAGGAATCTGAAAGTTTCTTGAAAATAAACACATCTGGATTGGAAGCTAACCATGTAAATAACATCTAGGCTCCACGCTTCTGTCTGAAAAGCAATATCAAGGGCTTGCTTGAGATTATCTCAGCAGGCCTTAGAGGAATTGAGCATCCTTAGCCTTTTCTTTCTCTTACCTTTATGTTTATTTGATTTCTTTCATAAAAATCTGTATCAGTGCTCCAACATGTGCAAAACTCAGCACTTGTGTTTACACATATTTACTTCTTAGCACTTGTCATACACTTAGAGCTGGAAAATGAATCCAAATACAAATACCTGCTTGCCGAATGGTTCTGCATTGACACGGACCTGGCAATAACCAAGTCTGGGACTCGAGATTCTCGGGGTTTGTCTGGGGCTGTGACCTCCATGAGGCACTGGCTGCACTTTGAGCTCGCTCTGTAACTCACTGCATGACACAGAGACATTTTTTCTACGCCTTGTTGAGTTTCAGAAAGGCTTAGAAATGATAATCGCACACTGAAAATGCAAATACCTTCAACTATTGCTGCATGTTATTAGTGTGAGAATATGAAATAGTTTTCTTCGTGTTGGTGCTGTTGATTTTTTATGTACTTAAAAATTTTTTTAGTTTATTTACAGCTTGCTTTCCCAGAGATTAGCTAGATTTTAAATGTGATTTTCTCTAGGCCTCTACTTTTTGAAAACAATATGCATAAATATTCTGCTGTCACTGTAAGAGAAGGACAATACTTACAGTTTATCACCTCCACCAACTTGTTACTTCTCTAAGTAAGGAAACTAAACTCAAAGCAACTCACTATGTATTTTACTTCATTGACTTTTTTTTTTTGAAGGAACTAAGATACTCATCATTGAGTTATCCTCAGAGGCCATTGTTTAATGAAACTTTTAAAAAAGGAAAGTTGATGTTTTCAGGGTAAGTTCTAAAACCTTAAACATCATTACTTAATCAGTATCAAATCCCCTTAGAGAAAGAAGGTGACTTCACCAGAAATGAGCCCAGCTTATTGTTCCAGAAAATACAGATCGTGCTCTTGGCTTCCTAGCAGTGATCTAATTTTCATGGCTATATTAAAACACACACACACACAATAAAAAGATTTAAAGAGCCTTGTTTATTTCATGTAGGGAAAGCACTTCAATTTATAGTCATGTACTTAATCAAAATGCTTTATCTTAGTGTGAGGGACTGTAAGTTTCACTTCAAAAAGATGTCTGAAGATCTCCACCAAATGAAAAAGCTGGAATTATCTGGGTAGATTCCAGACATGTTTTCTAGCTGGAAGAAATTACAGCACCACCACTTCCTAGCACTGGTCTTTGTGAACAGAACTGAGGCTCGCGCTCCAGAATGTTAGATTCTAGAAGAGAAGTTCTCAAGCTTGGTCCTGCATCAAGGTCAGCTGGAGGGCTTGTTAAAACACACGCTGCTGAGCTCACCCCTGGAATTTCTGATTCAGTAAGTCTGGAATCGGACCAGAGAATTTGTTTGTTGTTGTTTGTTGGTCCAGGAAGAACACTCTGAGTGTTTGGCCAGGTGATGGCCAGAGTTTGGCCAGCTGATGCTCATTCACAGTCAAATGAATCAGGCTGGGAGGCTTCAGAGACTGGTATTAAATGTACCTAGGAATAACCAGATACAAACTGAGGAGGGGAGTCATGTTTATATATAGTGAGATTGAGCAGAGAATCTTTAAAAAGAAACAAAAAAGAAAGAGAAAGAAAGAAAGAAGAAAAAACAAGAAGAAAGAAAGAAAGAAAGAAAGAAACAAACAAAGAAACAAAGAAAGAAAGAAAGGCAAACAAGCAGTTAGCACTAGGTCTTCACATCAGCAAAACACCTCAGGTCAACAATGACAGATACAGAATAATAACTATCAAGTTTTAGGTCACCAGGCTGGGTTCATGGAAAGGCACCAAGACTGCGGGAACAACTTATAAGAGTATTGTGTGGCCTTCACCCTCAAAAATACTTGAAAAATCAAAGCATCATAGCAGCGACAAAAAAATCCATGTGTTTGTTATGGTACTATTGCTGCTAGTCACTGTGGCTTAAATGTTTATCAGTTGATCACAGAAATTTCAAACCAGGTATCTCTTGATTATCTGCAGATCACCTTGAAAGGTTGACTCAGTGACCCAAGTTCCTTCCATTTTATGGCTCTGACATCATCAAATATAACTGTCACTGTCACTGACAGGGGAGCTCAAGAGAATTGTAGACAGGAAGAATTTAATGGCCAAAGTCCTGAGGGGGACTTTATCATTTTTGCCTAAAATCCACTGGTCTGGGATTGATCCCATGGCCACATTAGCCCAGGAAATCTGGACAGCAGTCCACCTGGCTTGGTGCTCAGGGAGAAGAAACAGTTTTGGTGACCAGTTAGCCAGGCTGTGTCACACACAGGTGAAAAGGAGCAAGGCAGCATTTTAGTTACTATGGTTTGGTCAAAGTAAATTTCCTCTCCAACAAAGCGATGCTACTGAGTGTTGAGTCAGGGGCGCCGGCTCACACAATCTGTCTTGTTACTGCACCAGTCCTCCTGTGGGTGGGGAGCAAGGCGGCTGCAGGGCTGTGAGTCAGCCAGTATCACGGGACCAGCACTGATCACCAGCGTCTCCCGATTAGACTTCAGGGAGGCTGTGATCTCTCTGAACTTAAACCTCTCCACTAAAAATACCACATGAAGGAATGCAGCCACGTCCGGCAGCTGTAAAAGAAGATGCATGTTTTCTCCATCTAATATCTTTTGAATGAACCCATCCAAAATATCCTGGATGGAAGACTTCCTGTTTCTAATGTGGGTGCACATTTCTTCTTTGGGATTTATTTTTAGAATTTGGTTGCATGGTTTGAAAATGTTAATTGAGAAAAGTTACCACCCGTCTTCCTCTCTTTAACACATTTAGGGAAGATCTCTAAAGATGAGAAAGAAACTGCCTGGCAGAGATTTGTAATGTGCTGCAAGACTGAGGACTGTTCAGTCTCAGGGAAAAATGAAGCCAGAGTGAGAATATAATAATACAAAAATCTGGACGTATCTTAATTGATCCACTTTCTTACCATGGCCCAATAGAAGGAGTTTGCTTCCCATTTCTTTCATTTGCCTTGAAAAACAATTTAACAGGTAGGTGTCTGTTTCCCAAAAGTATGGAAACCACAAAAAAACTCAAAAGGATTTTTAAAAAGGATCGACCATTTTAAAAAAGAAAATACTGTAACATCCTTGAAATAACTGAGAAATGGTTCAGTGTTATGTGTGATGATCTGATCCAGAGACCTGCTCAGTGAAGTTAGTGGAGTCACACCTGAGTCCATGGTGACGTCACAGCACACTCATTTTTTGGGGGGCGGGTATCAGGGATCAAACTCATGACCTTGAGTTTGCCAGGCAGGTGCTGTGTTGCTGAGCTGTATCCCCAGCTCTTATTATTTTTTAAGTCTATTTTGTTTCTAGGTTTTGATTATTTATTATCTGAGTGCTTATCCAGGGTTGTGTATAATAATCTGTTTAAACCGTTTATTCGAAATCATGTAATACGTTCAATAAAAACATCTTTGTAAAATTCTTCTTTGGGAGTTACTACCTAAACACTAAAAATATCTTTAAGAACAATTAAGTCTTGAACACAAAATCTTCTGCAACATTTAACCTTTTAGATTTCTCAAAAGAGGGGAAGGGGACAGCCCCCAGATACCCTAACTAGCCACAGGAAGAAGTGAATATATGTTGTGGGGAGTGAAGATTTGTTGTCTGATCGGAAAGGGGGCTCTTAACACCCAACTGCGCTTACAATCACCTGCGGAGCTTGTAAAAAACAATTTCAACACTGATGTGCTCTGAAGCTCTCAGGTGGTTACACCATGGTCCTAAACCTCTGAAAGAAGGGGCTGGCAGTTTCCCCCACTTTTGCCAAGCTTTGTTCACTTGGTCTATGGATGAGAGTGTAAAGCAAAGGGCTCTAAACGGCAAAAGGAGAATGCTGTGGAGAAAGAGAAGAGGAAAGAGGACGATGACTCGACATAATTTCTTGTCATTAATCCTCTCTATTGACAATACAGAATGGCTTTCTCCAGGGAACTACTTGCCACTTCTGCTGATGTAGCAGTGCGCCAGAATAAAATCAACAAGGGTGAACTTCGCACTCTATCAAAGGAAGAATAACCCAGAATGCTACCTTTGCTTGTACGGTGGTAGATTATTGTGTTAATTGTGAAACAACCCACAGGTGACAATTCAAAATTTCCAGGCCACAGTCTCACCAATTTCCTGGGAAGGTTGAGAAAATTAATTCTGGACCTGCTTTTATAAATATGTGGAATTTTTATCCTAGTACCAGGGAAATTTAGTCTCACTTTCAATGAAAAGAAATGTCTAATCCTTGTCTTAGTCCACTTGTGCTAGTATAACAGACTATCACAGACAAGGGAATTTATAAAGAACAGATTTATTTCTCATAGTTTGGAAAGTCTGAGAAGTCCAAGGTCAAGATGCCAGCACCTGGCAAGGGCTTCCTGCTGCATCCTTAAATAATGAAAGACAGAGGGACAAGAGAAAACAAACTGCTGGTCAAGCCCTTGTAAGGGAACTCTATCCCACTCACAATGGAGAGGCCCTCATGGTCTAATCAATCTCCTCATAAAGGCTCCGCTTCTTAATTCTAAAACCTTGTCATGAACTAGATTTTTGGAAGGGATCATTCAAGCCAGGGTATGCATGATAATATTTCAGCACTGATAACTGCAAACACAGTGCATAACTCAAGTTGCTTTCAAACATTTGGACCAGTCTGGCTCCTGTCTAAGTATCAACAAAAACAATGGATTCTTGACACTGAGGCTCTCTGAGTCATGCTAACCACCCATCCCTCTTGGCCCTCTGAGCTCTTTCTGTATGTCAAGATAAATCACCTGAAAGGTATGGGTCTGGATCCCATTAACTAAACTCCCTAAAGAAATATCTTCACTGAATTATGATCTAATAAACAGCTTGGCCTCAGTGTTTATTATTGTAGGCCAGTATAAGAAATGGTTCAAAGAAAATCATTTCTGCATCTTTTGTAAGCCTCTTTTCAGGCTGTATTGTCATTCATACAAAAATCAATCCAACAAAAACCTCTGAGAATTTATTGCTAGGAGAGAACAAGTCCCTACCAAAGATTCATAAACTTCTTTTATCAGACCCTGAAAACTATAAACTCAACACATTTCCTTGTTTCTTTTGATTGCTCTGAGGTTTATCATTCAATTTAATACTCAACTATAAATTTTCTTCAGGCTATATCTCTAATGTTATTCTTTCTCTTTTTATCCTAGCTTTTGAGCTGCTTTGAACCTTATTTTTCTATTCATTTGTCTTTGTTGATAAGGTGTTAAATTTGTACTTTATGTTCCTGACTTCCAGGTTTAAGTATCTTTCATTTGGTCAAAGGAAGTTTGCAAGAGAGCAAGATGCAAATTGTGTCTATAGGTTTGGGACCTGCCACTGAAGTCATATTACTGGCTTATACATTTACTACGATACATATTTTGTCATTATGTTAGAGTATATTTCTTCTTATAAAAATCCAAGATTACCGTAAAGCAGTATGTAATGACATGCTGGATTTAGTGTCATACCTCTTGTTTTCACCACATCTATCGATTTCATGAGGAGGGTGCATCAAATTACTCACTTTTTGTGTTGGTCAGTTTTCCATTACTGTAACAAACACCTGGGATGATTAATGTATGGAAAAAGGTTTATTTGGCTCATAGTTTAGGAGGTTTAATCTGTGGTCTGTTAGTTCTGCTGTGTGTGGATTTGTCACAACGCAGTACTTCATGGAAGGCAATGCACGGCAAAGCAAGACTGTCTCCCTAAGGCTGGGAAGCGAGAGGGGTTGAAAACCCCTCCCCAGGTTCCAATTCTTAAAGGTTACACCACTTCTCAATTGCACCACAGGTTCAGGGCCAAGCCTATAACGTGTAGGACTTCGGGGACAGTTCAGATCTGAACTATAGCAACCTGTACAGTTTGGCTTGTATGTTAATCCAGGTTTGCCATTGTGGGGACACCTGGCACCCGCAAATTTTTTTTACTGGCACATGTTTGTGATACATAATGGATACATTCATCTATGTGAGTTATTACACTTACGTATTACGTCTTAATCCTTTGGACTTTCCCTCTCTTTTTCCTTCCCCCTTCCCCTACACTTCTAGATTCTCTTTCCATTTGCAAAAAGGTCTATCTCCCTGTTGCCTCTTATCTATCTTCTAAATTACTTATTTAAATAAATTATTGGGTTTCTCATATAAAAGATACCATGCAGTATTTAGGTTTCTGTGTCTGATTTCACCAAGGATTATGATCTCAAGATGAAACCATTTTCCTATAAATGACATATTTGTCCTGATTTATGACTGAGTAGTAATCCAGTGTGATTTGTTTGTTTGTTTGTTTGGGTTTTTTTGGTACCAGGGATCAAACTCATGACCTTGCACTTGCCAGGCAGGCACTTATGCCACTGAGCTAAATCCCCGGCTTCATTGTGTTTATATATATTTCCTTTATTCATTCATCTGTTGATGGACATACATGTGACCAACACTTAGCTATTAAGAATTGTCCTTCTGTGAACACAGGTATCCATGCTTTACTGTAATATAATGTCTTTAACACTTTTGGGAAGATAGCTAGACAAGGAAGAGCTGAGTTAAATGGAATTTCTAATTTAATTTTATGAGGAATTTCCATATGGATTCTATTTCTGGTTTTGTGGCAGCCCTTAAGATCCCAGATTGCGATTCTTCCTGCTTTGCTTTTGTTGTCCAGGACTGCTTTCATAGTCTGGATCCCTTCTGGTTCCATATATATTTTTGAAAATGTTTTCTAATTCTGTGAAGAAGCTTGTTGGTAGCGTGAGACTGCAATGTGTCAGTTTTGGTAATATGAACATTGGGACAATATTGGTTCTGCCTATTCAAGAATAAAGGGTATCTTTCCATTGTGGTGTCCTGTTCACTCTCCTCTTTCAGAGTATAACTCGCACTTTCCTGGGTAATACGAAGACATTTGGTTGGCTTTTTTGTTTTGTGTAGTTCTGTTTTTTGTTTGTTTGGATTTTTAAAACTATTATATATGGTATTTTTAAAAATTATTTTCAATGTGTCATTGTTGTGATTTTTGCATGTTGATTTTGTGTCCTGTTACTTGACTGGACTTGTTTTACTCCAGGAGTATCTTAGTGAATGTTTTTTGGTTCTTTTATGTACAGGGTCTTATTATCTGTGGATGAAGATCATCTGACTTCCTCCTTTCCTGTATATATCATTTTTATTTATTTTTGGGGTACTGGGGATTGAACTCACGACCTCAAGTGCTTGCCAGGTAGGCACTTATGCCACTGAGCTAAATCCCCAGCCCTCAATTTTATTTCTTTCTCTTGCCTGATAGGGCTGGATAAACTTTTGTGTCTTATCTTGAGCAAAAGTGATAAGAACAAATAACCTTGTCTCCTTTTTTGATTTGAGGAGAAAAGTTTTCGGTTTTTTTCCTTTAGCATAATTTTGGTGATGAGTTTGTCTTAAATGACTTTTATCTAGTTGATATAAAATCCTTTTATGCTTATTTTATTCAGAGTTTTTAATCATAAATGGATGTTGCAGTTGTAGTTTGTCAAAAGTTTTTCTCTATCTATTGAGATGATCGTGTGGGTTTTGCTTTTGGTTGTGCGAGGTACTGCAGTTACTGATTTACATGTGTTAAACCACCCTTGCATCACAGGGATGAAGGCATCTTGGTCATCGTGTATGAATGTTTTGTGTAGTATTGGGGTTTTTTTGTACTGAGGATCAAACTCATGACTTCATGCTTGCCAGGTAGGTACTTATGCCGCTGAGCTAAGTCCTGGGCCCTCGTGTATGAATTTTTGAATGATTTGTTGTATTCTGTTCACCAGTGCCTAGTTCAGGAATTTTGCTTCTACCTGTATTAAAGAGATCATCCTGTAGCTTTCTTTGATTGTTAAGCCCTTTTCTGTTTTTGGTACTATGGTAATGTTATATCCCAGGAATATGCTTGGCAGCACTCCTTCCCTTTCGATTTCACTGAGGAGTTTGAAGAGTACTGACTTTAGATCTTCCCTGCAGTTCTTAGAAAATTCAGTGGTGAACCCATCAGGTTTAGGGCTTTTCGTAGCTGGTAAGTTTTTATTACTCTCAATTTTATTGTTGTGGTTGGACTGTTCAAATTTTTTTTACCTTCTTGGTTCAGTTTTGGTAATTCATAGGTGTTTAGAAATCTTTCTATTTCTTTGAAATTCTCCACTTTATCAAAGGATGGGTTTTCAAAGTAGTTACTTATAATCTTCTCAATATCAGGGACTTCTATTGTGATTTCACCCTTTTCATGTCTAACTGAATTGATTTTTTTATTTTCCTCTTTTGGTATGCTTTGCTAAGGTTTTATCTATTTTGTTTATCCTTTCTAGAAGTGATTTCTTTGATTTATTAATTCTTTGTGTTGTGTTTTTTTTAGTCTCAATTTCATTAATGTTCACATAGGTCTTTATAATTTCCTTCCTTGCACTAATTTTGGATTTGAATTGTTTTTATTTCTCTAAGGCCTTGAGTTGTATCATTATGGTATTCATTTGGCATTGCTCTTTTTTCTATATGGGTATTCACAGCTATAATCTTCTCTCTCAGGACTGCTTTCATTGTGTCCTATAGGTTATTTTATTCTGGCATAATCTTTGGATTTTTGAACTATTTAATTTCTTTGATTTCTCCCTTGACCCACTGATAATTAACCAAGAGTGTAGCATTTCATCTCCATGCATTTACACAATTTCTGCGGGTTTTTTGCCATCAATTTCTATTTAATTGTACTGTGATCTGATACTGTACATGGGATTAATTCTGTTTCTTTGTACTCTTGTAAGCAGGCTTTATGGCCTAGTATGCTGATACCCACTTTGAAGGCAGAGAAGCTTACTATTTCAGGGGATCTAGCTCCTGGTTGGTTGGCACCAAGGAAGGCATATTATAGTGAAAGCTTGTGGTAGAGCAAAGCTGTCCATAGTGATCAGAAAGTAGAAGAGAAATGCATCACCAGTGAAGAAAAAAGGTTCAGATATAGCAGCAAAGGTCACAACTCCATGACCCACCAGACAGGCCAAGAAGTGTTCCATCAATCTGCTGAGTGGCTCCCAAACCAATAAAATTGACCCAATCAAGCTTAGCCATAACAGTCTGTGTAAGTACACTCTGTGATTTTCTCAAAGGATTAAATCATCTAACAATACAGTTCTCAGAACATATTCACATTGGTAATTAACACATGACTATATAGCAACATCAAAATAAGTATATCCAAGCATCACACTGTATACCTTACATTAAAAATTTAAAAACAAAAAAGTAAGAAAAGAAAGCACCAACATGATGCATTTGGAGAGTTCATGGCTGAATGAGATCAAAATACAGTTGGAGATACTATGTTGAACCCCAGCTGTTACTGGGATCTTAAAATCCTTTTCTATCTTACCTCAGCATTAATTTTTGGTATATATTCTTCACTGAATAATTGACTTCAGTCGGGAGAGCTTCCAAAAACATCTTTAACAACAAATGTCTCTGAAAATACTATTTCTTAATTGGATATTAAATGAGAGGTGTTGCCTTAATTTTTACCCCATTTAACACCCAGTTTAGAATCTGTGACTTTGCTTAGAACTCCAGGAAATGGCACCTATGAAAAACTACACTTGTCTTACCTTCTTGCAACATATCATGTGATTGCTTTTTAGTCATGGCTCTAACTTATTAGCAAAGTATTCTGCATGTTTAAATTTGTAGCAAGTCTTTGAAATCCTGGTTGTATTTTCTACTTGGAGCCCTGCTTTTCACGTGCTAGTGGCTACCATATTGAATAGGCTGTTGGTCTGTATTTTAACACTGGGCTTGAAATTGTACCCCTGTTAATGACAGAAAGGGTAAGAAGTTGAATTATATGGAGTGACAAAGTAAGGAAAAATAAATCTTTCTCCTTAAGGATTATTTCTGAACAGCGTCTGAATCACTTAGGTGCTAATTAAAAGTGCACCACCCTGTCTGCCCTAAATCTACCCAGTAATAACCTCTAAGCATGGTACCTGAGCATTTGCATTCGAAAGCTATGGGAATTCTCCCACATATTTCTTAAATCTTCTGATGTCCAGAAAAGAAGCTTTGTTTTCAAAACAGGTTTATATGTACTCTTGAAAAAGTAAAAATCATAGAAAGCCAAGCTCCATGTTTCTTAGTGAGGTGAGCAGTTGAATATTTTCTGGGCAGGTCAAGGGTTGGTCAGCTTGAGGTTGGGGCCCAGCCTGCCCACTCACTTTGCTTCTGTTAAGTGGGAGCTTCCGTAAATTATTTGTAAATACATGTTTTTACTTTAAAATTATAGCAATTGTAGACTTACTGAAAAATTGCAAAGATAATACAGTGATTTCCCGTATACCCTTCACTCAGTTCTCCTAATGCTACTATTTACACTGCCAAAATTGAACAGTTATGTGGGGGGATACTAATAACTCTGGGCTTTACTTGAGTTTCACCATTTCTTCCTTTCATGCCATTTTTCTGCTCTGGGGTCTCACCCAGGTTTTCCCATTGTGCTTAGTCCTGTGGTCCTCTGAGTCTGCCGTGCAGCCAATTCATGCCTCCTGTCTTCTGGGACTTCTCTAAGTCCTGCCAGGCCCATTGGGCAGGGCGGGGGATTCCTAAGGACCCAAGTGGCAAGCAGCTCCAGGCGTATTTTAATTCCAACAGCTGCACTGGCTGTACAATAACAGTTGCAGCTGCCAATTGAAGAGCAATCTTCACACATCCAGTGTGGAAAGAGCTCTTCATTACAGGGTCTGTTGCACACCTGCACTCACTAATGTCCTTGCCAGTAGTGCCGCATTCTAACTAGCAGGACAGCACTCCGGCTTACCTGTGAAGATTATTATGTGGCTGTCATTTTCATGTGCGACATGAGTTGCTGGAAGTGCCTTATTTTTAGTTTGTGGAAATGTTTAAAAATATCACATCTCAACCTCCCAACCTGGGTAGTGAAATGTAGACATATAGTACTTTTAGTTTCCTTTCTGCTTAGCATGTAAATTTCCTTTTAGTCCAGTAGGACTAAATCTCATGAGAAAGTGGTTTTATTTCTTGGCCACTTTTCCTTGAGCAGAAGTCCAATTTTGCAGTGCCTGAAACCACGAACTAAAATATATGCTGATTTGCCTTAACTGCAAGAACAAATCCAATTAACAAATCCACCAGGGATAGATCTGGAGCAGAGCCATTCCTCCAGGTGGAAACATCTTTCCCTTAGACACGCTTCTTGTGCTACTCCCCCCCAGTCCTCTGATTGTCCAGATAATCCACAGCCTGATGGGGGAGATTTGGAGTCTAATAAATTCACTTTCACAAACCCTAAACATGAATGGCCAATACAACTGACTTTTCTTTCTAATCTTTATTGTTTCCAAGGCTCTCTCCCTTGGACTCTTCCATCAGAAATAAACAAATAAACAACTCAAATGAAAAGTGTTTTGTGAACAATAAAATGCTGAAAAGGCAGCTGTTAAGATAGCATAAAAACCAAGGTCCAAAGGAACCAAAATAACCCAAAACCATCAATAGATGCTTGGGGCTACTGTGATTGTGTCACAAAATATCATAAGCATCTGTTCCTACAAACACACAGAATCACCCAGGTTCTGGGATTACTATCTAGCAGTATAACCACCATGTCTTATTGTGTCTTAGAAAAGACCACTAGGTTCTGTTGTGTCTTAAAAATGATACTACTTTCTAACAATTCATGCACTGTCTACAGACAACACTCTTCCTTTAAAAATCCTACCACCTTTTAAAATGCTATCACTTCTCTTTCAGTGTACTGGTTGGTCCCCATTCTACCTCAAAACGTCAGATCGACTAGGCATAAGCCAAGGAAATCCCTGAGAAAGTAATAACTCATATTTGTACAGTACTTTCAGCTTTTCAAAATGTGTTCACTCTCCTCCCACTGGCTTTGGGAAGCGGAGATAAGACATAGACTGAGTATTAGTGTGATCTTTTATATGGAAAAGCTACTATGAGAGTCCAACACCTTCTTAGCAACTGACCAAAAATAGAAAGTCTGTTTGTTTTGCGACTTCTGTGTCCCATTCTTCTCTAACTGTACTGTGTGAGCCCACTGGCTGTTTTTGCCCTTCTTGGCAAAACACTTCACTTTGTGGGACATTTGGAAGTGTTACCCATTCTAGGGCCGTCTATGTCTTACTGGAACTCAGATTTTTACACTGTAGTAATAACCAGAATTCATGGCCAGCCGGGAAGCAGAAGGTGTGCCAGGTGCAACTGACTCTCCAACTGCACTGAGATCACATTTGTGCAGACATTTGGTTCCTCTTGTTTGTTCATTTTTGTTTGTGTGTGGAGTCTGGAGACAATGCCAAGGGCTTCTGATCCACCCAAAGCATCAAGATGAATACAGGACCAGAGCAGGTTTGTTGGATTCTGGTGGGCTCAACTTCCAAAATCAGAGTACTGATTAATGAGGTTCTCAGGTTTGTGAAATCAGATGGATCAAAGAAAATTAATTACCCAAGGAATTTGTCAATTCCAAATTAGAATATGCCTTTGTATTATTAATGACCAAAGTCATTATACCACTGACAAAATAAATAATAATGAATCATATTTAAAATCTTCTGATAGAATGAATAATTAATGGCTCAACTGCAGTTTCAGAAAGATGCTTTCTCAACTAAACAGTTGAATGGTGTTGAAATTACAAGAGAAAGTGGGAAAAGGGCCAAGCCTTGACTATATTTTGCTCTCCCATTAACTCATTGTTAAAAATAATCTCCCTGAGTTTGCGTGGTATCTTTTCATTAAAGGTTTCCCATGGGTCCTCAGTTTCCCAAGTGCTCCCAGCACCTGAGGCTCACTTACCTCTCCTCCATGCCACAGTGTCTTAAGGTACTTGGGTAAGGGAGCACCATTCTTTTGGTCTCAAGGATCATTTCCCTTGTGTGGTTTATATGTGTTTGTACTGACATCCTTGGAGTTTATCAGTCAGCACCATCCAGGTGCCTGGACCAGTATCTGGGAGCTGGTGACAACTCAATCTTGGGCCACAGGACAGGAAAACATATTGCATGATTCCAGTTCCCTGTTAGGCAGGGAGGCTCTGGCAACAGGCTGTCCACATCTGCTAAATCCATTACAAAGCCTGTGCTTTCATGAATATTACAATAAGAATAGCCATCAATCTGGCTAAAATCACCACTCTTTTCTGGCTGTTGTTTGCTTTCTGGCCTGATCTAGTCTGTGCCTAAAAGCATGCTGATGTGCATCAGTCTCTCGCTGGATCTCCTAACTGGCCTCCTGCCTGCTTAGGTCGGAACAGTTGAACCATGCCCCTCGGTACTGACTGACAGTCCTTGAAAAAGGCAAGGGACTGATATCACCTGAAGGGCTAATTGCCAAGGAAAAGGACATGGGTCCTGAATTCAACACTTTTGGCCCTGCAGTGCTTTTCAACCTTAAGGAAGCATAGGAATTACCTGGAGCATGTGCTAAAGCAACAGTCATGAGCCTCACCCCCAGGTCCAGATTTAGTAGGTCTAGAAGGGCCTTGGGAGTGGTAACCATACTTGGAGTAGCACTGTTCTCATTGCTACTCAAAGCATGGTTCTCATTCCAGCAGCACTGCTTTCACTGGGGAACCTGTCTAGGGCTCTATCCAGACCCACTGATTCTTTGCATTTACATTATAAGATGCCCTGGTTTGCTCTGTTCATGTAGTACCTGACACAGACTGGGATATCATAGATCCTTAGGAGTTCAAAGGCTTTGAATCCTTGCCTCTGAAACAGTAAATTATTAGTTCTGCAGTATCTCATATGATTAACTTTTTATAAATATCTGTGTCTGTCATCCACCTCAAAAGGCAGAGCCATGTGCTAAGTTCTTGCACAAAATATCCTCTAAATAGGCACATATCCAACATTTGTTGATTGACTGTGATGATATTGCAAAGACATCTCATAAAATGAAGAAACAGTCCCTGTTTTATTCATAAAGATAGCTGTAGCAACCATAGTATTCTGTCCTTTTTTAAAAATATAAATTTACAAAGCAGAAAGCTGGCAAATAGTCTCAGATTTGTAGTGTTTGACTTTTCACTGGTGTAGACCTCTGTTCTGAGAGTTTTCCATTTACAGTACTTATGGTAAGATATCTACAGTAAATAAGGAGTTGGCTGGGATGTGACTGTTCTTTCAATTTTATCCAGTGCTGTAGTGGAAAAAGTTTCATTTCAAGGTATGATGTAAACTGTAAATCAGGAGAATTCAGAAAACAAGTAAAATCCTATTTGAAGACCGTAACTGATTTAGTCATCAGCCTTTACAAATAGACTATATTATCATTCTTTGGGCTTTTTGATAAAGTAAGGTTCTTCCTTAAGCCTTATGACTTCAGTCAGAAGTACGCTCCAAGACCAGCACGTGTGCTAGTATCTAAAGCTGGAATCTTAGCTCTTTTGTACTCCTGAGGGGACTGATAAAAGCAAAAACATGTTGGACAACAAATATTTCTTGGTTGCTACCAGGACCCAGCGCGGTCTGAAGAATAGAAGCCTCAGCCTTCACCTGGAAGCCTATCGGGACTGTAGGCCACCTTCACCTCCTGAGTCAGGACCTGCAATGGTTCCCACACACCGGAAAGAGGGCAGGAAAAGCACAGAAGGTTTCTAGAAGGGTAAAGCATGATTTGGAGCCAGGAACTCAGTGGTAACAGGAAGGAGGCGGCCATTTGGCTGGAAATACAGAGTGCTGGCCTAAGAAAATGGAGAGTGACAGAAAGGAGGTCGTGCTCAGAGCAGGACAGGAGAGGGACAGCATACGAAGGAAATAAATAAAAACCTTAACTAGGAGGCCAGTCAGATCAGGCTTGAATCCAAGGTTGGAAGCTGTGAGCTTTCTCCAAAGGCAAAACAAGATTTGACACTAGGAAAATCCTGAGCTGATTCAGACTCAGGGCATGCTTTTTAGAAGTAAAAGCATTGACTTAGTTGATGAACCAGATATGGCATAGGGCTTGGAGAGCAGAGCTTGAGAAAGAGAAAGAGCTTGAGAGCAGTGTCTTGACTTGGGGGAGAGTAAAGTCTTGTTTGACAAGACCACGATGGTGAGAGCAGTGATGAGGAGCTCAGACAAGGGCTGAATTCCAGATACTACCAGGTGAAGGCCCAAGATGGGCCACATGGAGACCTGGACCCAGCAGTCACACAGAATTTAGACCTCTGGCCTCTTGGATGGCAGGTTATGCTCAAATTTAAGACACAGCAATGAGCCACTTGGTTTAGTGACATTAACCTATTTTACATATTATATTCAGTATTGTGTAGAAATATTCAAGCTCATATTTCCAGAGCCATAAAGTCAAGAATCTCATTGTAATTATTGTGAAGAAAAACAGAGATAGGCCCTGAGCATGCAATGTCCTTGGATCTTTTTTGTCCTTAATTTATGCAGAACCTTCCACCACGCAATTATCTCTCTCCAGTACCACAGCAAATGAGTTGCTTATCTGTGGCCTCGCACGGTAGATCTCCCCCACACAGGTGTGCTCCAGGCAGGTAGGCCCTCACTGCCATGGTCTGCCCTGAACAGCACACAGAAGCCAGCCCCGCACATAGTGAAGACTCAAAAAAATCAGCCCTAAATAAATGGTCAAAGGTGGAGATGATTTCTAGGGTCAAATACAACAATATAGCAATAAGTAACAGGCTGATGTTTAAGGAAAAATTAAGAAAGTGCAAAGGCTCGATAAATTTAACACCTGGAGACCATTTACCTAGGAATTTTCTCAGAGCAGTTCATAACTCAACAAGCCCTGACATCCTTGCTTATTTACTGCACAGTGAAATTATCTACCCTCAGTGTTGTCTCTGAGTCACCAAGAAGGGTGAAATAGCTTCAGTTCTAGAGCTAAGATAGCATGATGTATGAAATACAATGGCAAAATAATTTTATCAAAATGATTAAGATGAACATTTCAGACCTGAATTCTTAGGATAATTCAATCACATATACAGCAAACCTTATCACCATTGATACTATCTGCACACAGGAGGCAGAACAGCAGTGATTTCCAGAAGCCATGGCCTTCAGCAACCCATAGCCAATCTAGCTCGCTAATGAGGATATGGTCCTGATTACCTGTGACAGTCATTTGAACATTATCGAAGTTCTTTTCTAGAAAAATCACAGACTCTTTTTCCATGCTAACAGGGACACTTTCCTTCTGTACACAGTGACCACTGCAAACAAAAGAACACTGGAAGTATCTGCTAGATAGTAAACAAACATAAACACCACATGAGAATAGATAAGCAAAAGAATAAAAGCTATGTACACAATTACTGTTGGCCAAGTGTGGAGGTAGCTAAGGGACACAAAACCCTGTGGGCATGAGCTGTGTTCCGAGGATGCAGAGCTGGGTTTGCTTTGTGCATCATAGGTGCCCAGGAAAGAGTTTTTGAGGAAAGAACAGTGTATTTCTTTCCCGCTTCATTTGGAAGAGTGAAGATTATAGTTTGAGCTCCAGTCTTGTGGGCTCTCTCATATACCAGGGCTCAGAGTAGATGCTTTCAGATGTCAGTCCTTGTAGAAAGTGCCTACAATTCTCCCTAGCATTACGGAAATTGGTGTGATGAGTTTTGGAAAACAACCTAATACTAGTTAACAGAACTAAAATGTGCTGAGTCTTCTTGAAAGATAACATTTGTTTACTACGTGCCTTTTTTCCCCTGGCATTCATCAAGCACAAATACAAGCACTTGGTTGTTTTTTATGTTTGTTTTTGTTTTCCTGTCATCTCTATTTGAATGAGAATTCCCTCACGGCTAGGAAGATGTCTCCGAGTACGTTAGCTACACTTAGAGGCCAAAGGTGAGCTATGTATGGGGTGGATGAGGAGTTACTTCTAAAGATTAGACTTCATGGCATTATTTCTAAAATAATTTGGAAATAAAATGGTTTCGATTCAGTTTTCCTGGAGGCTTCCAGGATGATGAGAGCCAATACCAGCAGGGCCCGGTTACAGCAGGCTCTGGGCTCCAAGGAACTTGCCGAAGTATTAAAATGTGTTTGCACAGAATATGGCACTAGATGTGTTGTCAACTGGGATGTGGTGACCTTTTTTTGTTGTAGTCAATACATCAAGGGAGGCAAGTTAGTAGTCTTAATCAAAATTGTCCCCAAAACCTAAGACAATTTGAATTTCTCTCACATTCCACATCTCTTCTATCAGCAGATCTGTAGCCTCTGGGTCTTGAGCAGCCCCAGTTATTGTCATTGCTTGGGGGACTTTAAAAGTCTTCCTGCCTCTGTGCAGTTGGTTCTTTAACAGAAGACAGAACAAAATTCTAAAATACAAGTTGGACCATGTCACTGTTGTGTTCTAAACTCTCCAATGGGCTAAAATGCAAAGTCCTTGGGAGGGCCCACAAGGTCCAGCTAACTCTGGCTTTACTTCTTCTACTGGCTCATGTTTTCCCAATGCTGAGGATTGGACCACGGCCTCCCACGTGTGAAGCACATGCTCTATCACCGAGCTGCACCCCAAGACCTACTCGCTTGTCTTTCACTGTGCTCGGGCCTCCTTGGCTTCCTTGCTAATCCTTGAACAAACCAAATGAGACTTGCAGAGCCTTTGCATTTGCTGTGCTTGCTTGCTGGAAGGCTCTGTCCTCACGCTTTGCTCTGTGTCCCTTTGTATCAGCTGATGAAATGATTTCTTCTCATCAAGGTCTTTGATGCTCTAGCTGTCCACTCTGCTTGTTTTCTTTGTATTACTCATCATCACTTGACACATTGTGTAGGATTGGGTTCATCTGATTATTGTCAGCCTTTCTATATGAGCGAGGGCTTTCTTTGTTCACTGTAGTATCCCCCAGTGTCTAAAACTACTTTTGGCACATGGCTTGAGCACACTAAATCTTTATTGAAAGCATGAATGAATTTCTGAGTGCTAATGCCCTGTATTGTCAGCCAGCTGCAATGTCCAGTGATGGTACAGGTGATGAAGGGAATGTTAATAGGAAGAAATTACTGTGGTGGCTGAGTTCTTAGAGAATAAGCAAATGTAGCAGAAATATTATTTAAAAACTAAAGAAAAAACTAAGCCACAAATGATCCTGCAAGCACTCATCCTTTTGCTGAACCAAAGCCAGGCCAGATTTGTTCTCTTTAGTTGCTGAAATCTGCTTCTTGTCACAGACCAACCTCGACATCTATTTTGATACACATACTATAAGTATCTTGGCACGCAGAGTATCCTATCATTTACCAGATTTATTGAAATTGCAGGAAATGGTGTGAAAAGCCTCTGGCCATATGGGAAAGGAGGTGAAATGCTGACATTTGGTATTTAGCCAATTTCATGTAAGTTTAAAATTTCAGACTTTTCACCTCTTGGGTGGAGTTGCCCTCTCTTATCCAACTTCTATCTCTGAGTATCCATACAGACATGCCTGTGCAACTGGAGTGATTTTTAATATGCAAAGAATCGTATTGTGGTGTATAAAAAAATCAACATGTTGGCTCAACTTCACAAAAGTTGAAAAGTTTCTTTGCCCTACTAACTGTCTGCTTTTCCATATTGCACCTTATTGAGCTTTGGTGAGAAAACTGACCCATTTGATAAATAAATCACAAAACCCACTGTAAACAAACCTGCCATGTGCCAGGTTCAAGCTCAGCTCAGGCAGTATGACCCTGGTGGCCTCTGCTGCCACCATTCACCTGTCGTGGCCTTAGGCAGCTCATGTAATCCCTCCCAGTCTCACCTTCCACTGTACCACTCCACCGTCCCAGCCACACCACCTCTCAAGGGAGCCATTACAGGAGCCTGCTAGTGAGTCGCCTCAGTTCTAAATACCCATACAACAGGACTGTCTGCATGGGGGTCCTCAGGTAGATGAGATGTCCCTTAACATTTGTGGGCATGATACTAACACAGGAATGCTATTAAATTTCACTAGAGAGGGTCATTTCTTTTTATTATGATTATAGCTTCTGGTCTCTTTCTATTGGGAGTTGAAAGATCTTGGTTCTCCCTTGGTTGTATTGTTTGAGATTCTGTTTTTTATTTTGATGAGTCACTTGGGATAGGGTATTCCAGACTGCACATTGCAGACATTTTTTGATGGTGCTATACCTAACACCGGAGTGGTGGTGATAATGTAGAAACACATTCCAGTGTCATGAGATTGTCCAGCAGTACACAAACTCAGCACTGAAACCATTTTTATTTCCAAAACTATTTTCTTTGTAAGGTAGGGAAAGGGAGACAAAGCAATAGGAAAATAACTGATCGGTGAGCACACATTATTTTGCCTTTCTTCTTTTGTGTAAGGATTAAAGCAGAGGGAGTTTTATACCATGGCCAATTGATATTAGTCTTTTTGGAAAATTTGGTTGTTGTTTCTTGAATCCTGATTTCTCAGGTCAGGCAAAAGGCTTAATGTCAGCTTCATGATGAGAAATTTTAGCATGAAGGACTCCATTTTTGTTTTTAGCCTGGTTTCCAGTGAAAGAACTTAGTCCAAAACAATGGCCTGCTACAATTTTATTTTGTCAGGCAACTACCTGTGCATGAGTCAGTAGTGCTATTCTCAATTACCATCATTTTAAGCTTCTGGTCTGAACATATCAGCCACCGGTTACAAGATCTTCATGCATATCTTTGAATTTTTGTTGTACCCGCTTGAGAGAGGCCATTTGACATTTAACTACTGTCAAATCAACCGCATGCAAACATTCAAAACTTTTGGAGAGTTGATAGGATGCCAAGAAGACTGCAGTTCCAAGTATCAGGAGGCCCATTCCAAAGGCTTGGAGAATACTGCTTATCCAGGTCACAGCGAGTCAAACCAATTAAAATCAAATGAAGAGTGCAGTTGTTTCATCCAGTCTCTTGGTCAATTTTGGCAAGCGAGTCTCTATAATATCTGACATTTATCCATGTCCAACAAGAAGCGTCAGGTGCTGGGCTTTTGTCTCCCCAAGTGAAGAGGCCAGAAGAACACAAGCAGGGTTGTGGAGTAAGCTCTCACCAAGGGAGCCTGTCACTTTGCCAATTAACCTCATTCTCTTATAATTTGTCTTAGAAAGTGTAGACACCATGGAACAACCTTGGGAATGGGACTGGGTGAGCTGCAGGCTGCTGACATGAACTCAGTGTTAGTCTTTCTAAACATGTTCTGGAAATATGTATGACCGCAGTAGCGTAAAGGACAGGTAATGGTGGTGAGTAGCTGGAAGGAGCTAAAGCTAGGGCGGATGGAGACAGCTGTCATGCAGTCCTGACAGCACAGCTGCCCCTGAGAACCTTCACAAAGCTACAGCTATGACAGGTGCCCTTGTCCTCACTAAAACAGGAGCTAAGAAAATTCAAGGGAGTTCTGTATCCTTCTGTCCAGCATGGGGTGGCAGAGGGTGGAAGTGTAAGGACTTCTAATCACAAGGTCCTACACTAACGATACAGTTTAAATGCCTACCTTTTGAATAACTTCCAAGTAAGACTTCCAACTTCCTGAGGTCACACCCTTAAGGTCTGAATAAAATATCTTGGCCTTTCTTCCATCTAACACTCCTCAGGTACCCCATGTCCACCTCACATGCCTTTCCTTCTTTGCCCTAGTATTGTAGCAGGGGCTAAGGGGGATGAGAAGGTTCCATCCATGACCTGCTTCTCCACTGTTTCCTGGCTCCTAGGGAAGAAATGCTGCCCTCATTCAGTACCACTGCTGCTATCCAGATACTGTGCCTCTTCATTTCTCCCCACTCCCCAACTCCAGATACCACTAAATAAGGCATTGCAAAAAACACACATACATTAGGGTTCAGGGGGCAATGAAGAGAATTATATTGCAGAAAATGTTCAAGAAGGAGAAAAACATCAAATACATAACAAGGGACCTTTTATGAACCATTCTATTTTTTTTAGCTGAATCTCCTTGCTCTAAAGCCATTTTCCTCTGAGAATTTTCTTCTCTACTCTACTTGTCACTTACCCTAGTCCCTTTAGGTCATTCATTCAGGCTGCCCCTGGAAAAGCTCTGTTACATTAGTAAGAAAAATAATAAAGGGCCTTCCTCTGCTTGGCTCTAAGCTCTAGTCTCTAGCTAAGGCAGACCAGAGGCATTCACTGCCCACAACCACAAAGGCTCATTAAGCTGTGGTGGTCATGGATACGAGTGCTTGTCCTGCGAGATTCCCAGTGTGAGTTCATAATCACCGTCCAGTACTACATTCCTACCTCCCTTCTACTCTCCAGGCTCTGCAGGGAAGTGGCAAGACAACAAAGGAGGGGGGATTCTCTCTTCCCTCATCTGTCTCCATAAACCACAAGTCACCAATGAAAATTAAGCACATGGTCCAGAGAATAGGGAGCCCTTACCAGTCCTCATTGCAGTCCGGGACATTTATATTTGTAATCCCATAGAAAAGTTATTGGAATTCCAGCGAGTTCCAGTGTAACCCATGGTGAGAATAAAAACACTAAGGCATATTTGTAGTTGTGGGGAGCCCAGGGGGTCCTAAGCTAGGGTGATGGTTCACTGAAACAAAGGCCTTGACCCAGGGTCAAACCCAGGTTATATTCATTTGTGAAGAAGGGGATGGGTAACGGTGAGAGTGGCGGGAAATACATGAACTCTGTGAGCTGGGCCAGGTAGGAGACCTGATGAAATCATCTCTGCAATATGCAGAGAAGGGTATGCAGAAAAACCAATCTGTATAACACAATTTGAGGTGGTACCTAATGTTTTAGGGTCAGTGCTTCTGCTCTGATGCATGATTTTTTATGCCCTGGGAAGTCATAGCATCTTGTCTCAAGGCTGGGTCCCAGTCAACAGCTGGAGCATGGCTTTCTCTCCCAACCAGCTCACACATGTTTCTTTGGGAGCTATGAGGTAGGGTAACGCTGACCTATCACCTTGCTTTGAAGACACCTTTCTTAAAACCAATTGAAGAGATGAGAAAAAGTCCTAGCCAGCTCTGTACATGTCAATACATGGAAATAGGGCTGGGTTTAGCCGAGATGGAGGTAGTTGCTCTTCTTTCAAGGAAGGTTGTCCAAATGGTCCTCCACACCAGAGAAACTCACCCATACTTGTACACACTTGTTAGGTCCTCATCCAAGCCACTGTGTTGCACACCACCAGGGCACACTGAGGATTCACAAAGGGTCTCACTCTTATGTCTCTTGTAAGAACAACTTAAAGAGTCCAGACAACTCCAGGTGGACCTTGGAACATGTGGCATTGACGAGCTAGAGCTGCTAAGAGTCATTTTGCCATGTCCATGGATCTTCTCTGTTCAGGTTCCCAGTATTCACTCTAGAAAGCTTATAAAAGTTTACCACACACAGTCTGAGCAAATGTTTATAGTAAAGCTTCACACAGAACCCAGGAAAACTCCCCAGTCCACAAATATTCCCAGGTAAAAATGAGCCTTCTGAGTTCAGGGTGTCCCTGGGCAGCGGCCTGAGCCCAAGAAGCTCTTTTCAAAAGGCCAAGAGGCCCAACTGCAGCAGCAAATGTTCATGTTTGTGGCTTTGTGAGTTTTCCACAGCAGAGCTCCTCATCCAAATAATGTGCAGTCATCTGTGTCATGAGCCCCATAAATCAGAAAACTGCTCATGTCAAAGGTTGCTCTGGAGGGGTCTCTCTCAGAGCTTAAGAAACAGGAAAAAGAGGCCCATTATGTGTAAGGAGAAGCAGGAATGGGGAAAGTGTTATGAATTGTGTTCTGAAAATTTCAACTCGACAGTTCTAATAGGACCAATATTTAGGCTACGATACTTGGCTGGCTCTATTGTGCAATTCATCTTCTGTCTAGCAGACATGAATGATCTGATCCAGACCCAAATTATTTTTATAAAGTTAAATTAGTCACTATTTATAAGCTGAAGAGGTTTCAAAAAGGCTATTTAAGGAGGCTATTTTTCCCATTAATATGTTTGCCTTTTGATCATTCTGCATTGTTTTTGTTTGCTTGTGGCTTCTGAGTAATACAGTAGGTGCTTTTTATAAGCATGGGCAAAATTATTTCAGCTGTCAGAACATGTGGATCATTCATCCTTGGAACACAGATGATAGACTGGGAATTTAGTTTGTTTACAGGATGTGTAAGTGGGAGGGATGGGTCAACTGTGGAGGTACAGCTGAATGTCACCTACATAGATTGTAATTAGGAACAAAAAGTAAAAAAGAATTTATTTCCCAATAGGGCTGGGATCTTTTCCCTGTATTTCTTTCCCTAATGATACTAGATCTGAAGAAAGAGAAGCCAAAGACTTTACCTGATGAAATGAGGTATGACAGACAGACACCAAAGTTACACAAAGACACAGTCCTTGGCCTCCTACTTCAGCTTTTCTAAAATTATTGACTCTTTCCTGTCCTTTGCTCTTCAGCAGAAAATGTTGGAGGGCCCTAGGGAAAGCACTATAAAATTCTGGAGGGTTTCCTGAATGGTCTCAGAGATCACTTACCCGACCACCTCTTTTTATCAAACGGAAGGCAGGAGATGTGGCAGACCTCTGGGGCCGTAAAAGGAGCGTCAGCCCCAGGTCCGGGACTCAGCTCTCCAGATGTGCGGCCTCCTTCAATCTCTTCAAGAGGATGTGGCCAAAGCTGAAGCATTGGTCTGAGGGAACAGAAGCTGGCCACGGCAGGCAGAAGCCATTTTTGTGGCCTTGTACTTTTGTTCTTCTTGTCCTCCAGGTCCAGATCAGACACAGCCCTTCCACTCCATCATCTACCTACCTTCAGCTAACAGAGTTTTTGTCTGGGCCCGGGCTGCTCTGGAAACAAGAGTTTCCATGACAACCTCCTCACTCCCCCTGGCTCAGCTGCATGGTACCCACAGTCCCCTGGCACCCAGGAACCAGAATTCACTTGTGCATCTACGCACATGCCCGAGGTGTGTGCCGATGTTATTCTATCACCTAGAAGGCCCGAAGGAAGAAGCAGAGGCAAATTTGACCACAGTGATACTTTGCAAGAGCCTCCACCAGGCTCCTAGTCTCAGGCGCTTGCTGTAGTGGCTGTGACTGTGCTCTGAGTACCGTCTGATCCAGGATCATTTCCTACGCTCTCTTCTCTATAACCCCACATCCTTCTGCTCTAACAGAAAGGTGCCCAGGAACCTGCCATGTCTGTCTTCTCCTGGTTATGGGACAAACTCACACATGGTAAAAGAAAGAGCTCATGGTGCTTACACCTTTCAAAATACTTATTTCTGACAACAAATCCATAATCCTGATTCAAACCAACATTTTAATACTGCATGTGTCACTATTTGTGTGAGCCAGAAATGATGGCCTCTTTGAATTATAACTTCTTGCCTGTGAGATGACAATGATAATAAGTGGCATCTACTGGGCCCCTCCTCTGTCTCCAAACCAGGGAAGCTGAATGAGATGGCTCACCCGAATGTTTATCAGGGGGTTCAAGCATGCTGAGGAAATCTCCCACTAAGCACAAAGCTAAGAGTCAGCTCCTAAGACTTTAGAGCGCTAGACTTCTATGATTTGAAAGCTACTGGTAGGGTTAAGAGATCTATTTTCTATTTGAAGCAAAGAGGAAATTGAAAATAGTTTTTCTAAAGAGATGCACAGTCTTTCAATGATAAATTTTTTAAAAGGTACGACAAACCCAGCCAATTGCGAAACTCAGTAATACCAGGATTTAGGGAGGAGATATTCCTTGTGTTGAACCACTGTACTTAAAAGAAGAATACTGACTAGCAGATGAGATTGGCCCACCCCTTGACAGTATTCTCTCAGACTCATACAAAAGGGAAAAAGAACTAGTAAAGTTCTTGAAGCTCTAAATGTAGTTTTATAGGTGTTTTGGGAGGGGTGCCACTGTTGTTGTCTTTTGTTTTGTGTTTGTGACACAAACTGGCCTTAAGCTTGTGATCCTCTTCCTATCCCAGTGCTATTATCTAAAATTGAGATTGCTGGGTAACAAGCCTTGGCCTTGTATTTGCTGAGCACCTATCACTGTGCCACTGTTGTAAGAAATAAAAGAAAATGTTATAGACAGCACTATCCTGAATGGACACAGTATTGATGGGAGGGTGGCAGAGACACAGAAAATGATGGGATAGAGCACAGGGAATGTATTAAGGTTCTCCACAGAGGTACAGAACCAATAGTGTAGATAGATAGACAGATGATATAGATATAGATGATATAAATAGATATAGAAGGGGATTTCTTATGGAATTGTCATGCATGAGTTTAGAAGTTAAGCACTCCCATAATGCACTGTGCATAAGCTGAAATATCAGGAAAGCCACTGGTGTAAGTCCCAGCATCCAAAGGCCAAAGAACCTGGACTCTCTGTCAGAAGGCAGGAAAGATGGCTGTCCCAGTACAGAAGAAGAGAAAAGAGTTTGTCCTTCCTCTGCCTTTTTCATTCTGTTTCTCACCTCAACAGAATGAATGTTGTCTGCCCACATTGGAGAGGGACGGTCTTTTTCACTCAACCTGTTTCCAAATGCTAATCTCTTCCTGAAACACCCTCACAGAAATTTTGTGTCACTGGTTACCAAGGCAGCCCGTATCCCAGTCAAGTATAGAGATAAAATTAACCATCGTGCCAGTACTAGAACTCCTCAAAGGCAGTCAGAATTCTGGGTGCCAGGAAAGGGCTTCAGCAATGCTGGCGGCCAGAGAAGTCAACAGTGGCTGCAAGGAGCAGCTGGTCTCCTTGCATAGTGAGTTGAGGCTGTTATGTCGGAAGAAAGGCGGGCCACAGAAACAAAGTCCTAGAAGCAGATGGTAGCTGGCCCTACAACACCTGTCTGACCTGGTGTTCTGCAGCCTCTGACCTCTTCTTCACTGTTGTCCTCCTTGTTTTCCATGGCACAGCCACACTGGCCTTTACACTGTTTCTGGGCCCCACTTGTCCCTTCTGCCTGGCTTATCATCCTCAGTGTCCGCCCGTCCTTACGGTCTTCGACTCAGCACCACCTTCTCAGCAGAGCCTTCTCTGTCTTCTTTCACTTCCACCTTGGCTGTGCTTTTCCACGTTTTCTGGTTTGGTTTTTTCCATAGCGTTTATCACCATTTGACAAACTCTGTATTTTACCTTTTTTTAATTGTTTGTCTCCGTCTCCCAGCATGTGGTCTGTGAGAGAAAAATTTGTTCTGCTTTGCTCGCTGCTGTGTCCTTTGCTCCTGGAATGCCAAGAAGTCTTTGGGTAAGTACCTGTGGAATGGGTGAGGGCTGCTTTCCATGGGATGGAAAAACCAGCAGTCTTTCCCCCACATGTGTTCAACTCAGCAGACTGATGGATTCTTTTCCATGGAAACAGAGCCCTGCTTATCACAAAAGCCAACTGGAAAATACCATCTGCTTTACCAACATTTTACTCTCTTTCCAAGCCTGCTATGTGATATGTATTCTATAAATCATGAAATATACGTATTGCAGAATTGCTACAGAATAATCACTAACAATGTCACCAGCCATGCAAAAGGCCCATTTTCAATGATTCTAAATCAAATGCATTTTAAACCAAAGGTGATATACACAGACAAGTTAGCCACAAGTGCATTTTTTGGAGCCAATATAGAAACTATGACCCCCTTGAAGGAGTTCTGATAACTTGGAATATCATTATCAAGGCGCTTGGTGTCACGGATCCATATAGACTGGCTCCTGCTTTTTTATGGTGAATGCTTTTCCTCAAGGGAGTGAATTTTTCTCAGGCTTCTCTAACAAGCTAGATAGGACTGTATGTGGCTCCCATATCAGAAAGAGTATCTCCCCTAAAACGTCACAGAGTGTGGGGTGTGGGCACAAAGGCAGGGTGATCAGCTAAAGAGAGGCCAGGTGACTAAGGACCAGGATTGGGGGCAAGAAGGAGGCACCTCACAGTCTCTCCGCCTGGAAACACAAGAACTCCCTGGGTCCTTGGCTTAATAAAATACACTAAATTAAAAGACAAGCATGGTGTGTTCTATTAAAGAACACAAGATTTGTTTCATAATTCTACAATCAAAAGTAAACTGAAGTCTCTTCTTTTCTTCAACTCCTGTTCCTACCCCATCTCTGACCACCCAATATTAGGATGACCAAGGGAGCCTCAGTCTTTCCCCCACAGGGTGAAGCAGTTCTAGAATGAGGGACTATATCCCCTGGGTTTCATGACCTTCCAGATCTATCAGAAATCTCTCCTCTAGGGAGTAGTTTTTAAAGGTGGTCCAAGCTTTCCCAGGGATTTTATGTAAACCAGCTAGTGACCCATGGTATTTAACCAAAATGCACATCCCTAGGCGGGAAGACAGCTCAGCCAGCCTCAGGACTTTCCAATCTCATTTGCTGAGCAACAGCAAAATCAAGGACCCCTGAAGGGGCTGCATCAGCCAAGGGCAGGTGTTGGTTTCTGTTTCCCTTTCTGAGCTGTGCCGAGAATGACATCGCCTTGCTGGATCACTGGCAGGCCCTATCAGCAAATACCACCCCATCTCTCACATCAGAGCTGCCTCGCACGTGTTTATTCCAGTCGGGGAGCCAGTTTCCATCAGCTTTGTGTCCCGCTTTAAGTACTCTAGAGATGGTCCCATGAACTGGGAGCCTAATGGCTGGCACTGTCTTCTAACTCAAAGGAAGACGTAGTGGGACCCCTTGGGCATGGAGCACATTCACCACGGAGCCTTGGGTAGGACTCGGCTCAAGGTGGTCCTCCTGGAATCAAAAACGATGCTTGTTTAAGCACCTGGGCTGACACCAAGGCACGGGCCGCTCAGCCTATGCAGGACTCAGATAATCCTCCTCTCCTTTTGGTCAAGTGCCTGTGCCCAAGGGCAGAATATCTGGGACAGAGAGGATGTCACCTGTGGCTGACGAAAGTTCACCCTGTCCTGATTCCCCGCACCCTCAGGTGGGCTGATCAGAGCTGATGCCGAGACGAACACCTCAGAGAATCTTCGTGAAGAGAAGAACCCCAGAGATCATTGATCCCAACCACCCCATTGTATAGTTCCATTACAAAAGGGTCCTGGAGAACGTAAATCTCACCCCTGACCAAACTCCGGAGGGGCACTCACCAAGAGAAACGGATCAGCTGGTGAGGAACAAAGAAAGCGGTGCTTAGTTGTTTAATTTAGTAATGCCATCAGGCTTCAAAGTGTTGCTGAGATGAGTCTTCCTGCCTCCAGGACACAGTGGGTCACGCTCCAGTCCTGCGAGGGCCTGTCCCACCTCCCGGAGCACAATGTCTCACAGCATCTTCCTTCGATGGGACAGTGCCTGGTCTGCAGGAAGCGTCATGCACCTGGTCACTGAGCTCACTGCCAGTACGATCTGCTTTCTCCTCCTAGCTGTCCCCCCAGAGGGCCTGCCTCCCAGGCCAGGAAGCCAAGTTTATAACTATCAGGGGAGAAGGAGGCCCTCTATACCTTCTGGTCAGTCTGTCTGTCAGTCACCAGTGAGCAAGGGCCTGCCAGGTGAGGCCGGTGGACATCTGCGTGACTCAGCAGGGACAGAAAGGACACTCAAATTGGCATAAACTATGTGGACTTCCTGAAGAGTGTACAAAATACAATCTTATAGAATTATGGAATCTCTAACCATACTTAGTGAAAATACGTTTTTAGTGGTATGGTCTTTAAAACACTAGTGACCTAAATCAATTCAAATTAGAAAGATGTCTATATATTATTTATACCTATGTCTATATATCTGTATGAAACCTTTGGAGCAAATAGAATATCGTGTTAGTCCAGGACCTCCAAGAGACAAACATTAAGACACAATTAAACATGTAATGGTTTATTAGGAGACTGGGATGCAGGCCTTCCCCAGAGTACAAGAGAGAGGAAAGGGAAGGGGAATAAGACACCTGTATTAGTCAGCTTTTCATCTCTAGGACAAAATACCCAACACCCATAACTCAAAAAAGGAGAGGTCTAATTTGGCTCACAGTCTCAAGTGATTCAGTCCCTGATCGGCTGACTCCAAGGGAGGAACAGCCTGGTAGAAGGGTGTGACAGAATAATGGTGTTCATGTCATGGTGGCCAGGAAGCAGAGCAGAGAGAGGAAGGGGCCAGGAGCCACGTTGCCACATCTGTACTTGAGGTCACGCCTCCATGACACTCCCAGAAGTGTACTGTACTAACCCCCTAAGTGGCTCCCAGACCAATCAAGTTGCCAGTTAAGCTTTACCATCACAGGGTCCTCCAATGTCTGCAATGGAAGGAAGGCTTGGAAAAGCTGTCAGTGAGTCCTCAAGCTGGAAAACACCAAGCTGCCTTAGTATCATGTTCTGCTTAGGCAGTGGCTAGGAGAAGCCCTGGGAAGTCCAACCTCAGTGAAAACCTGGCAGTAGATCTCAAAACACAGGAGGAACCGGGGCCTTTGTCAGGTAGGTTTCCCATAATTGGTGGTCTGTTAGGCACATTCTCTTGGCTGCCAAAAACATCAGAATGATCCCTAAAGTGAACCCCATAAAGCAGAGGCTGAGGAGCATAGCAGCTGACAGAATCAGACTCTTTCCTTCTGAGTCCTGGTTCTGCTCTCAGTCCCAGTGTGATCTTGGGAGAACTGCTTAACTTTGCCATGGACTCAATTTCCTCAGTTCTAAAATCTAAATAATATTGCAACTAACCTCATAGGGTTACAAGAGTTAAATAGGTTAGTTAATGTAAAGAGTTCAAAGTAATGCCACACTCCGAGTGAAATGCTCAATTAAAATTAGGCTTTATGATTAGATTTTCTTTTCATTGTGGTCTAGAATGAGCTGAATTTTGTCCCTCCAGTTCTGTATTTGGAGTTCTAAGCCTTAGTACCTTGATGTGACTGTACTTGAAGACAAGGACTTTACAGAAGTGATCAAGTTAAAATGATACTATGATGGAGATCCCTGGTCCAGGGTGGGCAGTGACTTAACAAAGGGAAACTTGAAGACAGACAGACATGTTTGGAGGGAAGCTGGTGTGAAGCGACTGAGGGTGAAGATGGCATTTACGATTCAGGGAAGGCAGCCTGGACAGATCCTCCCACAGGAGCCCTCAGAAGAAACAAACCTCCTGGAACTTTGATCTTAGACCTCCAGCCCCGGAAACGTGACCCAGTAGCTTTCAGTTGTCTAAGCCACCTATGCATGGTAGTTTGCTATGTCAACTCTAGCAAATGCACACGTGGTCCATTCTTAAGTGGGAATAGGACTTTAATGGGCTCTGAAAGAGACTTTGGTCCTTTCTGCAAGGTTTGTAAATGAGAACAGTCACCAGAAGTGGGTGTGCCAGCCAAGGGCGCACCATGGCCTCCTTCAGCATTGCTGCTAAAGACCATGTGCAGTGACTGAGCCCACCAGAATCTCCATGGCTGCACTGTCCTCCTCCTCTAGGTCTCCACCTGAGGGCTAGAGCCACTGCCTTCTAGTGACTTGGCACCTGTACCAGCTTTAGCAGACCTGGAAGCCACCATTTGCCCCCAGTTCCTGTGGGCTCTGAACCAGCTCACCTGGAGAATGAAACCACTGTGCTCTACTTAAAGCTGATGCCCTACACAATGCGCAGAATTCAAGATGAGGTTTGCTGAGATTTCAAATGAGCTCATCCTGAAAAAAATGTGCCCAAATAAGTTTGGTTCAGTCAAGAGATTTGGGAGGACTTTGAAAACCTAACCAGAGTCTCATTTCTGCATTTGAAGTGCAGTTCGATCTTATTTCCTGGGAACAATTGCTTCAGCAAGGAGGAAGGGGGAAGGCAGAGGAACAGGGAGAGCAAAAGAAGAAAAAGTCAAAAAGCAACATTTCCCTGATACTACCTGTGGTGGCCAAAGAGTTCATGCAAGCACAATGAACTTTGTAGCCTGAGTTTCAATCAATTTAATTCTCTGCACTGAGTGAAAATGGTTTCTCACAGTACATTTTACACTATTTAGAACAAAGCCTCATTGCTACCCTAGTTAGCTAGACTTGAGACATCACTGCCATAGGTGTCTCAACAGAGGTCAGGGCAAAGCCACCCCTCCCTTGGGATAAGCCTATCGGGTCCAAGAAGCTTGTTAGTGAAGGGACAGGTGCACCCAAGATTGGAGGAGCTGATGCTATCAAGCACCTACCATAGGGTTGGAGGCTGCTCCAACTCAGCCCCCCCCAACTTCAGAAGATTGATTTTCTTTTTTTCTTTTCTTTCTCTTTCTTTCTTTCTTTCTTTCTTTCTTTCTCTCTCTCTCTCTCTCTCTCTTTCTTTCTTTCTTTCTTTCTTTCTTTCTTTCTTTCTTTCTTTCTTTCTTTCTTTCTTTCTTTCTCGTTGGTACCAGGGATCGAATTCACGACCTTACGATTGCCAGGCAGGCGCTTAGGCCACTGAGCTAAATTCCCAGCCCTAGAAGGTTGATTTTCAAAAGGTTTGCAGGGGAAGCGAATAGCAGCCTGCAGTTTGGCTCTCTCCAGGATAAAAGGAAATGTCGAGGGCGCAGCATCTCTGTTCAGTCGGTTTTGCCAAAGGCAGGGGAATCCCATGGGAACTGTCTCTCTCCTCCCACCTTGCTGTCTGTCCTGGCAGCGATTCACGCTGGTAAATTTATTACTTATTTTACTCTCTGAAGCCACAGAGTACATCCAGCCCTCCATCCTATCAGATTTAAGTGTGGACTGGGAGAGAGTAAATCATGGGTTGGCAGTGCTGGCTGCGCATGCGCGCCACCTGAAGCTCATTAACTAATGCCTGTCCCAGTTGCATCTCCAGATGCTCTCACCTGGGAGGGCTGGGGCTCAGCAATGTGCCTGTCAAATCTCCCAGATGACTGGCCTGCACGGCATGAGTAGGAAGCCATGGGCAGCGAGGGGCACCCCAGAAAGACTGCTTCTCTCCGTCCCCCACATTGTCCTCATGAGTGGAGAAGCTTCACGAAACAGAAGGGCCCAGCCTGGCAGAGGGGGCCGCGGCTCCCGGGGAGCATCCCAGGGTCTGAATCCTGCGTGAGACAATGGAGTTGGGAAGGCCGCAGAGGCTGCCTCATGGGCAGGCCTGTGGGTGAAAGGAACATGGAGCTGTCCAGTAGCAGAAGAAGGGCCCAGCAGTTTCTACCAAAAGGAGGCAGAGGCTGGACAGGGGTCAGGGACCCGTGCAGAGGCAGAGAACACGCAGTCTCCTCCGGGAGCCTCTGACCAAAGATGGTCTGGGCCTCAGCACCACAGTGCCCAGCTACAGGAGGGGACGCGTTGTAAACCACAGGGAGCGTTGAGGGCTGCTTTGTTTGGGGCCTTCTCCCCGGGAGTAAATAGGACACTCTTCTGCCCCGTATGCTGATGGTTTTGCCTTCGGTTCAGTTGTGACCCCAGTTGCCAATGGTTTTATCCTCCTGCAAGTTGAAGGGTGGAGAATGCTTTTACCCTTTCCCATGTCCCCTCTGGGGGCTGCCCCAACCCCTGAGGCTTGTGCTCCCACGCTTTGATGTCTGCCAGGGCTGGCTGAGTTTGAAGGGAGGCGACACCAGCTAAGGGAAGAAGGATGGGGAGGACCCGCACAGGCCGGCTGGAGCACGCAGCGGGGGGCTGCATCCGCCTCCGCGGCGCCTCTGTCTTCTGATGTGGGATGTGTGCGCGCTCGCGCGGGGCTGCCACCAAGGCTCCCGACGCGAAAGGAGCCGACAGAGGAAGTCTGGGCTGTAGCCCTTCCTTCTGGATAGCAGTTAAGCCCCATCATTGGGAAACAAAAGCAGCTTGGCTGCTAAGTGCCGAAAGAAGAATACCTGAGGAAGCCCCTAATCCCGCTGGCTTTGTCAGTCAGGCCTTTAGTCCTTGCACCTTTCTATCCTTGGAAATGGGGAAAGAGCTGGCAGGGGTATAGCACAGTGACCTCATCTAGGCAAGGCAGGCAGGGAGAAAGAATGGCATTTTCTTCCTGTGTACATTTTGCATCTGTTCTCGTCTACCTGATCTAGACTGGCCATTTCTTGAAATAACAAATGCTCTTACCATGTACCCTAGCAAGACAGTCTGCCTGAGATGTTGCCATGGAGACTTGCGTGTGTCTCCTTCCCTCTCTATCACAGGGAAGCAGAGAAAGTGACCTCAGCCCACATCCTGACCAGAGACCTCCTATCCTCCCAGAGGCAGCTGTGGCCTCTGTCCCACCAGCAGTGGGGCCAAAGGTTAGAAAGAGCACATCAGGGTGGATAGCAGAACACTGGTCACCTCTGTGTTGGCAGAATCTACACAGCAGTCTCAGCATTAAAGCAAAGGAAGGCATTTCTCACAGCTAGCTGGAAGAGATGCTCAGGAACAAATAAAAGCTTCGAACAGAAAGGCAGGTTTGAAAGCTCCAGTAGCTGATATTCTGAAAGAATCAGATTGGTTCCACCCACTCACTGGTCTGCTCTTGCTTGTTGTTACTTAATGCTCAAAGAGGCCACAACTTCACAGGAGAGAAAATGACATGTAAATGACAGCTCTAGAGTGGGCATGGGCCAGGAGGGTGGCTCTGGAGGCAGAAAGCCATTGTCTTCCTTCCTCTACTACCTACTTCTCTGAAGTCAGAGATGCATGTCCTGTGCAGCCAGGTGGACCTGACATGCTTCCAAGTGTGGCCTGGAGAGATCACCCATGCCTTGGCCTAGTCATGTCTTTTCCTCCTTCAGACTCCAGGTCAAGCCTCAGAACGTTAAGAAACCTGACCTACCCTCAGAAGGCTCAGTTCTCGTATTTATGTCCCCATAACACGAGGAGCTCTTTATTTTGATTTCACTGTGCATGTCCTTCTGAAGGCTGGGCATCCCCCAGAAAGTCAGGAACTGCTCCTGTTTCCACTGAGGATCTTATCTCCATCACCTTCTACATGTCTGACACACAGAAGATCCTCGAGGTATAACTGACTTACTGCTTACAAACTTTTTGTACATGCTTACACTTAATGAATGTGTTGTCTCTTAAAAATGATTCAGTTAGCAGCCATGGTACTCACTGACACTGTCCTTGCACCACCCCCACAGCTTGTGAGCAGTAGTCTCCTCTGTGGGTGAGTACAGGACTTAAAATGAGCCTCAGCCGACAGCCAGTGGGAACCAGCCAGCCCTCCCCATTTACCCTGCACTCTTGTCCTAAGCTCAGAGTCAATAGGTAACCTTTTGGGAGCACAAATACAGTAGAAAAAGGAATGACCTCTGGAGGAGTAAAAAGAGATATAAAACCACAGGTCTGTGCCTGGGGAAGGGAAAGTATTAGAATAAATACTTAAGGATCTAATCTTATCTTTGAAACACTTTTCCAAACCCATCTAGGCCTCCGACAAGCATTGGCACCACTCCCACCTCCTAAAACCATCACAGGCCATTCACAGGATGACTCCATTCTGCACATTCTGAGTCATTACATTTTAAGGCACAGGCAAACAAATGCACTTGGAAGTTTTCTGCAGACCACTTCCAGACATGGGACCTTATGGGACTGGCTCTGTACTGATCCTCCTGGAAGAGAGGGACCCATACAAATGCTATTGGTAGGAAAATGCAATTACCGTGTACAACTTGGGGAGGGAGTTAGTTGGCTTTAAGGGCTTTTTGGGATTCAAGCAGGTGAGTGTTGAAGAGCAGAGATTCTGCTCATAAGATGAGTGTATGCACCGGGCATCACAATTTACCAAGTAAACTGAGGAAATCACTAACCTTACTATCCTCATTTTTCCCAAATAGAAATGATGGTAGTATTTATCTCACAGAGCTCTCATATGAACTGCCAAAGCTAGCCATGTAAAGCACTTTGCCTAGAGCATAAAAAGTTCTTGTTGTGGTTTAGATCTAAAATGTCTCCCAAAAGTCTTCTGTTCAGAGTTGGGACGTTTGGAAGGTGATTGGATCATGGGAGCACCAAACTCAACTATGGATTAGTTTATTGGTGACTTCATAACTGACCAAACTGTTCAGAGGTGGGGCCTAGTCAGATGAGAGGGGTCACTGAAAGTGTGACCTAGAAGGGTGTATTTCTTCTCTTTGGCTCCTCTCTACCCTCTTTCCTTCCTGGCTGCCTAGTGGTGAGCAGCTCTCCATGACCTCCTATGCTGTTTCTGCCTTTGAGCCAGCTTACCAGGGACTGAACCTCCTGAAACTTAATCATCTCCTCTTTTAAGTCAGGGGTGTTGAATATTTTGTTCCTGTGTCAGGAAAGCTAATAATACAGTGCTCGCTAACATATTAACTACTAATATTCTCAAAATAGAGATCAGAAAAGAAAAATGTGTGTAGTTTTAATGGCCTTGATGGGCCCCTTTCCCAGTGATGACATAAATGAGACACTGTATAGTTATGTTTCTCCTTTTATTAAAATGCTTTTCCAGATATATGCCCAGCACCACCATGCCTCTGGTCCTCCCTAGCTTAATGCTTTCTTTCTCCTTCACCTCTCTTGGCGAATGAGATCTGCTTGCATATCTCCATGTTTTCAAACTGATTTTTGTTTCAAAATCATGCACTAAAAAGAAGTATAGTAAAAAGCATTTTAGGTAGACTGGATACCATGAGTCAGGAGAAATTTGAGTTCACAAGATTATTGTCTTCGGTGCTATTGAAAATTCCACTAATTCACAACTAATTCTCTTTGAAGGTATATTTAGGTCTATAAGGTCCAAAGCATAATTCCTCTAAATGATATGTATTTTAGGGCATTCCTTGAATAATTTGCTTTGTTTGAAGCTCTTTTAAGAAAGCATACATAATTACACTCTACTCAGAGGGGTAAGCTCTAACTAGCAAATGCCAAAAAATTCAATGTTCTGACTGCCACCCCATGTCTAATCCAGCAAGCGGGCCTTTGTTGCTCCTCTGAAGTATGATGGCATCAGAAAAGAATGTGCGCTGGTGTGTCCATGGCTTCTGGCTTCTCTCAGTAGCATTCTTTTCCATCATTTGGGCAGGTCTTTTGGTAATCAATTCTACTATTATTTATAAGCAGTCCTGCCTGCAGAGAAAGTCATTTACCTATTTTAAAGAAAGGTGCCATATATTAGTGATAGGGTATTGTGTTGGCTTTTTTCCCCAAGGTTTACACATGACTTAGAACTGCAAAAGTTTTGAAACCTTGCTCTCAAGGGTTTCTTATTTTTACTAACAAAATTCTAATATTTGCATTCATATCTCTTTCATGTAAAAATACTGTTTTTATTTATCATGAGCTAGACCACTACTGAATTCAATATTATTCTCATTTTTTCAGCCTACCAAATCACTTCCCTCCAAAAAGTTTCTTTTTTCATGCTATTATTTAGGTTATCACCCAATTTAAGGAAGAAATTGAAAGAAATAAAATGTCTTAAGATAATCAAGTTTCAAACAAGTGTGACTTGCAATTAAAGGTAAAATGCATAACTACTTCATTTTTCCAGTCTTTATGCTAGATTCTCTAGTTTTTGAGTGTAGGGAACAACCATGTGAATACTTGCAACAGAAAAACAAAAGCACAGCAAAGCTGATGAGAAAAGCACTCCATCCATTCATTTAGTAACTCTTTAGTGATGCCCAGTCCGGAGGAGACCAAAAAAACTGCCTGCCCTAGTGGAGCTCAGATGAGGGAGCTATTTGGAAACAAGCAATAAATATATGGTATGGATTGCATTTCACTATAAATGAATGGTTTGTCTGGGGAGGAAGGAAGTAAGGTAGATTAAAAGCAAAATGGAAAGGAGAACTCTGAGAGCCAGTAGTCAAGGAAGCCCACCTCTCCCCACTATCAGCAAGGACTTGAAAGAATTGAATAAGTGAGCCATGCAAATGCTGAAAAAAAGCCTCTGCAGTTGTGGAAATCCTCAACAGAAGGAACCTTGCTGCTGTCCTGAGTAGGAAAGAGGTCAGCACAGCTGGAGCAAATGAGATGGGGACCATCAGGAAGTCCAAACAAAGAGGTAGGAGGGCAGTCCGAGGAGCACGCCCTCAACCTTTGGTAAGATTTGGGCTTTTACTCTGAGTCACAGAGAGCCATTGAAGAGCTGTGAGGAGAGCTTTCAAGGTCTCACTTTAATAGGGTCTCTCTGGGTGCTGTGCTAAGGATGGGCAATGGAGGAGTAAAGGCAGAACCAAAGTCACCAGTGAAGAAGGGTACTGAAGACTTGGACCAGAGGTCTGAGAAGCAGCTAGGTTTGAAATTATTTTAAAGAAAGAACTCGTGGGACTTGCTAATAGGATTAGATGTAAATTTTGGAAGAAAGCCATGATTCAAGAACGACTCCAAGATTTTTTGGCTGGCATGCCAAAACATGGAATTGCCATTTTTTAAAGACAAAAGTGTGGGAGGGAGGTGAAAGTTTGAAGATTAATGTGTTAAGTTTGAGATGCTTATTAGACAACCAAATGGAGATGTTGAGTAGGCAGAGAGAGAAAAAATCTGGAACTCAAGAAAAAAGTACAGATTTGAGACATATTTTCATATTTTCTCAGCATTTGGATGATATTTAGAGTTCTGAGACTGGCTGAGATCACTCAGGTAGTAAGTATAGATGGAAAGGAACCATGCAAAGACCAAATCATGTCGCATTCTAACATTTAGAAATGTATGCACCTGGTGCAATTCGGGATAATTGTGTTATTTATAACTGCCTTAATCCTGCTTGGTTCAGAAAATCCCATTTTGGCAAATCAAGCAATTTAACACTGATAATTTTTCTCCAGATTTTCTCAACCGGAGTGCTCCCATAATAAAATAGCCCTTAATGCTGAAATTACAAATAAAGTTTTCCATCATTTTTGTGTTGAAAGAATCCTTACTCACTGACTTTTAGAAATGGTTTTCAAAACCGTCTTGATGAATGAATAGATAGTGCTATGTATCCAAAGACAGATATCCAAAAGCTTTTTCCATTGTGTTTATTAAATCAAGAGGATAGTGTCTCAATACCCAAAATGCACGTTTTAATCTTGTGTTTTACTAAAAGAGAGTGTGTCTATTGCTGCATAATAAATTATCTCCAAAGTTTAGTTGCTTAAAACAACCATTAATTATCTCCTAATTCATACCAGTCAGGAAATCAGGCATGCTTTAACTAAAGTCTCTACCACAGACTCTCACACAATACTACAGTTGAAGTATTTGTATTGGTTCTTTCCTGCTGCTGGAACCAAATACCTGGCACCCCTGCTTAAAAGAAGAAATGGTTTATTTAGTTCATGGCTTCAGAGGATTCAGTCAGTGACTGACCAAGGCAGAAGAGCTGTAGTGAAGCAGAGCTGCTTAATTCCTGACAGGTGGAAAGCAGAGCAGGGAAACTACCAGAGAGGAGAGTGCCAGGGACCAGATATAGCAACCAAGGTCATGCCTACATGATCTACTGCAGACATATCCAGAAGTGTGCTTCACTTACCCCTTTGGCAGCACACAAACCAATCAAATTGGCAACTCAGCTGTCATAGTATTAGTTGAGTGAGATCAAGGCGTTAGTCTCCCTTGAAGACTCAACTGAGGGATAATTGACCTTGGTCAGAATCCACGCTCAGTTCCTTGACATGTGTCTCTCTCCAGATAATGGAGAAATGCTGTGAGATGAGATGAGATGAGGGGCACTAGTGAGCAATGTGGTCGTCATAGTTTTATGTAAACCAATCACTGCAATGGTATCCCATCACTTTTATTGGTTCCTATGAATTACAAGCAATTAGTGGGCTCAGATTATGCTCAAGAGGAAGGGATTTTGTTTCATTTTGTTTTCTCAAGACAGGGTTTCACTATATTGTTCAGGTTGGCCTTGAACTCACTGTGTAACACAGACTGGCCCCTAACCTTCAACAAATCTCCTTCCTTAGCCTCCTAAATGCTGAGATTACAGGCATGTGCCACCATGCCCAATGAGAAGACAGGAGATTAAAATAGTGTGAATCCTGGGTGCCAAGAACCATTCTGGGACCTCTCAGAAGTCCGTCTACAACGGACAGCATGATAACCTTTTTTTTTTTATTAGTAAATTTTATTCTCAAGTCAGTTTTAGGTTCACAAAATTGCTGAGCAGTAGGTATAAAGATTCCTGTGAACGCCTCCCATCACATGCATATAACCTTCCCCACTATTGGTATCCTCCACTAAAATGGTACATTTGTTAAAGTCAAAGAACCTTCATCAACACATAATTATCACCTGAAACCCATAGTTTATATTAGGATCACTCATGGTGTTGTGCATCGTGTAGATTTTGATGAATGTTTGATGACACTTATCTACCATTACCCAGTCAATTGGAAGAGTTTCTGTGACCATTAATCATTATATCAACTTGACTGGATGGAGAAAATTTAGCAGATTAGTAAAGCATCGTTCTGGGTGTGAGATGCATGTAGGCCAGCAAACTGGGAAAAGTCTCATACCATTGTGGATGGCAACAACCAACAAACTCGTGGGCTCAATGGGATGAAAGATGGGGAAGAAGGCAGTCACCCATTTTTAAGAGCTTCTGTCTTCTCAAGCGGGTGTCTTTTGCTGCCATTGCCTTGGGATATCAGCCTGAAGTTGTTTATTCTGCCTTCTATTATGGACTCATGCCAGTGATTCTCTAGCGACCTTCCAAGCCTCTGACCTTGGACTGGTGCTGTACCCTTGATCCTTCTTATCCTGCAGTTTGCCTCTTCTTGGGCTGAGAAGCTCCCAGATCCTCCGGCTCTCCAGCACAAAGATGGCCACTGTGGACTTTACCTCCGATCCTGTGAGCCTGCCTAACAAATCCCCGCCAAACATATACCAGCAATTTTCTCCACAGGAAAAAACAGTTTATGTTATGCATAATATAGAATATTAATTTATCACATATTATACATCACTAATTCCTTTTCTCTAGAAAGTGCTAACTGATACTGTGTCACTTCCCTAATATATTCTGGTACACTGCCTTGCGGATATCCCTCTCCTACCACCCCTTGACATATGCTCATCTTCTTACGTCTCCATGGGTTTTGCCATTTCTAGAATGTCTTGCAGTGGGTATTATATTTAACAATGTGCATTTAAGTTGCCTTTGTGCCTTTTAAGAGCTTGATAGTTTTTTTTTTTTTAGTGACAGATAACCTTTTATTGAAATGTACCGTGCATTCTTTATTCATTCACTTCTTTAAGGATGTCTTGGTTTCTTCCAAGTTTGAGAAATCTGTGTACAGGTTTTTATGTGTACATAAGTTTTTAATTAATTTGAGTAAGTACCAAGGAATATTATTGCCAAATCATGTGCTAAGAGTATATTTGATATTCACAAAACCATCAACCTGTCTTCTAAAGTGATTGCACCATTTTTCATTCAATAAGCATTCTTGTTGTTCCATTTGACATTGCCAGTATTTGGAATTCTGGACATTTTAACAGATATATAGTGATAGCTCACTGTTTGTTCAATTTGCACATCTAGTGATGTCAAACAACTTTCCATATGCTTACTTGCCATTGGTTTTTTTGTTTGTTTGTTTTTTGTTTTTTTTAGTGAAATGTCTGTTCAGACAATTTGGCTACTTTTAAGTATGTTGTTCATTTTCTCATTGTTGAATTTAAGGAGTTCTTTGAGTAATTTGGATAACAGTCCTTAATCAACTATACTATTTGGAAATATTTTCTTCCAATCTGTGGCTTATTTATTCTTACTCTCTTAACATTGACATTTGTGGAGTGGAAATATTACTCTTTAATGCAATTTACTTTATCAATTCTTTCCTTCATGATTCATACCTTTGGTATTATGTGTAAATAGTTCTCACCATATTGAAATTCATAAAAGTTTTCTTCTATATCATCTTTTAAGTTTTATGGTTTTGAATTTTATATTTTGATTCATGATAAATTCTGAGTTAATTTTTATGATGAGTATAAAATCTGTGTCTAAATATTTTGGATTTTGCTTGTGCAGATCCAGCTAGTCCAACCACTTTTCAAAGAGACGATTTCTACTCCACTGTACTGTTGTGGATCTTTTGTCAAAGGCCAATTGGCTATATTTATGTGGTTCTGTTTCTGGGCTCCCTGTTATGTTGCATGATCTGTTTGTCTGTTCTTTCACCAGTAACACGCTGTCTCATTTATTGTAGCCTTGTAATAAGTGTGGAAATTAAGTAGTGTCATTTTGTACTTTAGTATTTAGTTGACCATCCTTAAACTTTTGTCTCTCCACATAAAGTTTAGAACCAATATGCCAATATCTGCAAAAAAATTGAGATTTTGATTAAGATTATACTGGACCTATATATCAAGTTGGGAAGAACAGACATCCTGATTGCATTGAGTTTTATCTGTAAACATGGAATATTTCTCCCTTTATTTAATTCCACTTTGATCAGTTTTGTAGTTTTCCAAATGCAAGGTCTTTTACATTTTTTTTTTTTAGATTTAAATGTAAGTACTTTCATTTCAGTGAAGTACATTACTTTAAAATACTCATTTTATATATACATACAGTATATGATAAAGTGTTTTTATTTCAAATTTCACTTATTCATTGCTAATATATAGAAAAGCAACTTTTTTTGGGTCTTTTTGATATAGCATATCACTATGTAGTTCAGGCTGGCCTAGAACTCACTTCATAGCCCAGGCAGGCTCAAACTCACAACAATCTTCCTGTTTTAGCCTCCTGAGGGCTGAGATTACAGGCATGCACCACCAGGCCCAGCATAAATTTTATACTGTAGTATGGTATCCTGCAATCTGGCTATAATCACTTATTAGTTTGTTTCATCAGGTCTTTCAGATTTTATTCATAGAGAATCATGTCATTTGTAAGCAAAGATAGTTTTATTTCTCCTTGCCTGATATGTATGCCTCTTTTTCCTTTGTTTTATTGCATTATCTTGGACCACCAATACAATATGGAAAACCAACAGTGAGGGAGGCATTCTTGTTCATAGTCTTGGTGAAAAATCTTTTCTCATCAGTAAGCTTCTAGCTGTAGGTTTTCTGTAGATGCTCTTTATCAAGTTGATATTCCTATATCCTAGTTTGCTGAGAGCAGTAATAATTTTTAACATCAATAATTTTATGTTTGTGCTATTACTATCAGCAGGGTAGATGCCTTTTTGATTCAAAAAAGTATCACTTGCCCTTTGAAGTTAGTTAGGCAACCCCAATATTTTTATACAGCAAGTTTCAACTCTTTAGTGAGCCACAAAATAAATTTAAGGTCATAGCCAGAAAGCTTTAATACAACAAAACAAAGCAGAAGCTATCAGAGTCTGTCACATATGAAGAGGCTTAGGAGATAGAGCAGATTGTGATGTACATTGTATTTATTTTGTTAAGGGTCATGGTCCAAATTAGTTATTTTCTTAATTTCCTTAAATAGGAGTGAGCCACCAGAAAATATTAGGGAAAAACAAGCACCCCCAACCATGCAGAGGAGTGAATGTCAAGGAAAAGAAATCCCTGTGCAGCCAGGTGAGCTAACATAAACATGAGCTTACCAGTTCACGCTTTCTACCCCTGTCTCAGGGGGTCCGTAAAGAGTAATCAATAAGAGGCTATAAAACCCTGACCAGACACGACAGATATGACATTCTGCCTCTGCAGAGGCAAAGCAGACACACCACAAACTAATGAAAATACCCCGCACAATCCTACCCATCTCCAAAGGTCAAAAACGAGAATTCTTCTGACAAAACATCCAGCTGTGAGTGCCTGAAAGCAGTAGGCCTGTTGAAGACAAATGAGACCATTTTTCAGCTGATGCACCCCCTCCTTCTCCTGGGAGGCAGCCACCACAGACACACAGGCTCCTCAGCTGCAGACGGAACACGGTCAGGACTTTTCCCAAGCCCTTGACCAAACCAGGTGGAGCCTGAGTTCCAGCCACTCTGGTCCCCACCCCCACCAATCTCCAGCTCAATAAGTGGGAAACAAAAGACTGTCTGGTGTAATCAGCTCATCCGCTTTAAAAGTCCCCGTTCAGATCACTGCCTCGATTCTGCCCTGGAGACAGCAAAGCAAAGTCTCCATCTCTCATCCATCCTTATCAGCCAGACAACAAACACGCCAAGTTTCGGTTACAGAGTCCAGATTCGAAAACTACGTTGTAAGCCTGATGTTTCACATTTTCCACAGTGCTGCATGGCAGATCTTCCTGGTTTCGTGTGAGTGTGCTTCAGATCCCATGAAACCCAAGCCAGGAACTGGTGAGACACAGTGCGAGGCAGGGCGTCTTGGCAGGGCCGGCTCCGTGGGGGAAAGGGAAGTTCAGTGAACAGCATATGCAACCTATTAACTCTGGGCTCCGAGGGGAAAGTCAAGGGGAAAGAAGGAGAGACAGAGGTGGGAGGACTCACTTTGTGGTTTGAGTCAAAGCTTGAGGCTCCCCTAATTCATAGAGATGAAAAGAGTTAACTATTTTGGGGGATTTGCTTAAAGTGAATTTGGAAGTATTTCTGCATTTTCATTTAGTATTTAATAACCATAGTCTAAAATTTTTCATTTAAAGTTGGACGATGGGCCAAAAGGCTTATTGTTCTACTCATCTCCTTTGAGATAGAGATAGAATCACAGTGCATAAGTCTCAGAGTTGGATATTGTTTGCCAGCATAGTATGTTATTAATTAGTTAATTCCCAAATAATTTTGGCATTGAATTGAGGGTAGTGTTTAGGACTAAGACCTACTAGAACCTTGGAAGAGGAATATTTCTATTTTTCTTAAAAATGATTCATATCCCAGCAAGTTTTTCATGTGCTAACATCTGAGAATTATAACAAGGTTTTGTATTTTTTTAAATTTGTCATGAAGATGGCAGAGCTAAATCACTCTTAGATTATTGTATCTAGGTTAGCACCATTATAGGTTGTTATCTGTGGTCCCAAAACATGTATGAAGGCAAAGCTGTTACCCTTCCTGGTCAGAACTGCTTTAAGTAGTTGCATTTAATTAAGATTAGATTCAGAGTAGATTGAGATAAGATTTAGATTAATAATTTGACTAAAAAACAACCTTCCCAGCTCTAGCAGGTAGGGCTGCTTTAGGCAGCAGTTAACAGCAAGCCAGTAAAGCAGCCTTAAAGGTAACAAGAAAATCATCTATCAAAGCATTTAAGGTTGGCAGAGCAAGGTGCTCTCCTAAGAAGCCAGCCTCTCTTTTCTGATTACTTTTTAAGTTAATACATTTTATTTTTATTTTTTTAGTTTATTAGTACACAAATGTGGTACATAATTGGTACATGAACATAATTCTTAATTGTTTTTCTTAATTCTTTTTTTCTCGTAATTCTTCATTCTTTTTTTTTCATCTCTTTTCCCTTTACTCCCTCCCCTTCCACTCATTGTTTGATCCCCTTTCTCTTCTTTTTCATACATGTGTATAGCATATAATGTTTACATTACTTGTGTGGAGTTGGTACATGCATGTAACATACCCTAATTCCTTTGTTTACACCCTTTATCCTTTCTCTCCCTCTCCACTTCCTCTATTTCTTAACCCTCTTCCCCTCTGAGAACTATTTATCACCTTACTTCCTATTATCTATCTTTTAGTTTGCTCTTTATTAACTCTGGGGTTCTTATACAAAAGAAACATTGTGATATTTAAACATTTGTGTCTGATTAGTTTCACTTAACACTATGGTCTTAAGGTGCATCCACTTTCCTGTATATGGCTCTAGTTTATTTCAGAGTGGTACGTCATGGTGTGTAAATAACATGTTTTCTTCATCTATTCATTTGTTGATGGACAGATGGGCTGTGTCCAAGATTTGGCTATTTATGAGCTGTGCTGTTATAAACATGGGTATATGTATCTCTGTAACACGATGTTTTGAACTCTTTCGGAAACATGTCTAGAAGGGGAATAAATGGATCAAGTGGAACTAGTTTTGGTTTACTGAGGAAACTCCATACTGATTTCCTTAGTGATTGCACTAGTTTGCATTCCCACCATCGGTGTAGAAGGGATCCTTTTCCCCCTCAGTCTCTCCAGCATTTCTTATCAATTGATTTCTTGATGATGGGCATTCTTTGTAGGTTAAGATGGAATCTCACTGTTGTTTTAATTTGCATTTCATTAATGGCCAGAGAGGCTGGGCATCTTTTCCTGTATTTATTGGCCATTCGTACTTCTTCTGTGAAGTATCTATTCATTTCATTTGCCCATTTTTCGACTAGGACTTTCATTGGGTGGGTCTGATTTTTTAAATTCTTTATGTATTCTTGACATGAGTCCTCTATCTGAGGAATCACTAGAAGCCAGGCTGCTTTATCTGCTCCAACGTCATAAGGACACAGTTCATTGCTCCATGCTGCAAGATGGCTGCTGCATTTCCAACTATCATGTCCATATTCAAGGCATGAAAAATAGGAGCTGTTGATATTGGCAATACCTGTCCTTTTTATCAGAAATGCTGCCAGGTATGGCGGCTCACTTGGGAGACTGTGGAAAGAGGATCGCCATTTTAAGGCCAGCTAAACTATAGCAAGACTGTGTCTCAAACATACACACACACATTCTCTCTCTCAGTCTCTCTCTCTCTCTCTTTCACACACACACACACACACACACACACACGGAAATGCTAACAACTAGACGGAAGGTTTTATGCTTATATCTCTAGTCCCAATTTAGCCTCCTGGTAAAACCTGGCTTTGAGAGAGGCTGAGAAAGCAATTAGTTAACTTTTCCACTCTTTTGAATAGAGATAGGTAGTAGAAAAAGGGCTCGAGAATGGGGGTTGGGGTCAGTAGGAAAGGCACTGAGGATTTGGTGGTGAGCACTGGTACCCATCAGTTACATCACAACCAGACTCAGCATTGGAGAGTTCAGAGAACTGTGGCAACTACTAAGAAGGCAGTCCAAGGAGAGACTAAGGAAAGGGACAGGGGGACAGTCAGAGAAAGCTCCCCAGAGAGTTTAGTACATCTAGTGAGACCTGCAAGATCAGCAGGGGTCAGCCAGGCAGAGGGAAGGGAATTGTCAGCTGCAGGGGGAACATAATTCCAGAGGCTGGAAACCAAGCTGGAGAGCAGGATGCTTTCACTTCAGAAGAGATTTCCTGAAGGGTGTCAATGCTTACTTTGGGATGTTTGTCTTTCTTATACCTAGATTACGATAAAGACAACTGAGAGTGCTATAATGTCAAAACATTGATAGAAGTGACCACTTTCACATTGCTAATTCATGTACAGTTGAACTCATGGAAGATGAAAGTTGCATCATTTCAAACAAAAGTCCTAACTATAAAAATATAGTTCTCTAAAGTTGGCATCATTTATGTTTTATGCGCAAAATGAAAATAATTAGATTAACTAAGCTCAGAGATTTACCGTGATCATATTACAGGATCTTCAAAACAGAGTCATTACAAAGTTAGTGCAGGAGAGGAACAAGCTGGTGCCAAGAGGGGAGGTAGGCCCGTGTGACAGCGAGCTGAGTGCCAGCTCCCGCAGCAGCAAGGGAAGTTCCAGCTCCCTGGCATTGGCTCGGGGGAGTTTGGAACATCATTCCAGGTGCTGGGGTGCCTGCCCAGCGCCCTAGGACACTGGACTACCCTGCAGAGGTTTCGAGGGCTTCAGTGGACCAAGCTTAATGACCATTATTCAACTAGGGGACCAGGTTGGTGCCAAGAGGGGAGTTAGGCCTGCACAATGGCAAGGCAAGTTCCAGCTCCCTGGCTTTGGCCCGGGAGAGTTTGGGACATCACTTCTGGTGCTTGGGTGCCCACCCAGCCCCCTAGGACACTGGACTAGCCTTGAAAGGCTCCCAGGCTTGAGTGGACCATGCCCAGTGACCTTCATTCAACCAGGGAGCCAAGACCTGTGAGTCCCAGGAGTTTAGGGTGCAGGAGGTGATTTCCAACACACTCAGGGAAAGTTTTGGAATATCGCTTGAAACACAGAAATATAGGAAAATGACAAAACAAAAAACCAAAATGCAATCTCAAACCTCCAGCCCATCCCAAAAGTCTGGGAGCCACATACATAGAAGAAAATACTAGTCATACACCTGAAATACCTGAAATGATATCACTGAAATAAAGAAGCAAGTATGGGAAGCTATAAAGGAACTCAAATTAGAAATAATCTCCCAGGTAAAAGAAGAAATGATAAAAGTAGTGAAAGAAATAGTGAATACATCTAAACAAGACACAGCTAAAAAATTAGAGGAACAAAGCAAACAGATAGAATCTCTGAATGAACAGTATAAGAAACAAACAGAATACATGAAGCAGATTCAAAGAGATATACATGAAATCAAAAATTCTATTGTAAGTTGCCAGAACCACCTCAACAAAAGTGAAGATAGAATTTCAGACCTCAAAGACAAGATTGCAGCTAGTGAACAGGAAAGGAATGATCTTTTAAAACTAACAAGAAATCAGGAATTAACAATTCAACAGTTACAAGATGATGCAAAGAAAAACAACATAAGATTAAGAGGGATAAATGAAAAAGAAGGGGACAACACAAATGATATCAAGAGGCTATTTACAGAAGTAATAGCTGAAAATTTCCCAAACACGAGAATGGAAACTGACATTCAGATTAGTGAAGCATATAGAACTCCAAACAGCCATACCCAAAATAAAACTACACCCAGACATATAATAATCACCATCCCAGAAATCCAACATCAGAACAGAATATTAAAAGCTGTTAGAGAGAAAAGACAGGTCACCTATAAAGGAAAACCTATCAGAATCACAGCAGACTTCTCAACACGAACAATGAAGTCAAGAAGAGCGTGGAGTAAAATATTTCAGATCCTAAAGGAAAACAACTTCCAACCCAGACTGTTGTACCCTGCAAAACTGTCCTTCAAAATGGATGGAGAAATAAGATAAATCCACAACAAAGAACAGCTGAAGAACTTCATGATCACCAAACCAACCCTGCAAAGGATGCTCAAAGACATTCTAGATATACATAGGAAAAAAACCACTAAGCAAGACAGACAAATAAACAGAAGGGAAAGATAAAGATACAACAGTTAAAAGATAATATGTCAACAATAAACCAATATATAGCAGTTATAACCATTAATGTAAATGGCCTCAATTCACCATTAAAAGAAACAGACTGGCAGAATGGATCAAGAAACAACGTCCAACCATATGCTGTATACAAGAAACCCATCTAACCCAAAAGGAAATTCATAGATGGAAAACAATACTTGGTGCAACAGGAACTCAAAAAAAAAAAAAAAAAAAAAGCAGGGGTAGCTATTCTGTTTGCAGAAAACGTGAACTTCAAACCCAGAAAGGTCCGAAGAGATAAAGAAAGGTCACTACATACTAGTTAGGGGAAAACTTCTAGAGGAAGAGATAACAATCTTAAATATATATGCACCAAATTCCAGAGCACCCTGCTATACAAAACAAGTACTAACAGAAATGGAAAATCAAATAAGCAATAACACAATTATAAAAGATCTTAACACACCATTGACTCAAGGGGACAGATCAACTAGACAGAAAATCAGCAAAGAAATAACAGAATTGAATCACATCTGTGAACAAATGGACTTGATAGAGGTACACAGAGTGTTCCATCCAACAACATCAGAATATACATTCTTCTTAGCAATACATGGGACATTCTCTAAAATAGACCATATACAAGCCCACAGAACATATTTAAATAAATGCAAAAGAATTGAAATTATCCCATGCATGTTATTGGATCATAGCGCCATGAAACTGGAAATTAATGATAAAAAAACTGCAAAAACCCCATAAAAACATGAAAATTCAATAATACACTCTTGAGCAATCAATAGCTCACAGAGGAAATTAAAGAAGAAATTAAACAATATCTACAGGCAAATGAAAATACAAATACAACTTACCAGAATCTATGGGAATCAATGAATGCAGTACTCAGAGGAAAATTTATTACACTGAGTTCCCACATTAGGAAAACAGAATGAACACAAATAAACAACCTGATAGTACAACTCAAACAGCTAGAAAAAGAAGAGCAAGCCAAGCCCAAAGGCAAAAAAGGGGAGGAAATTATAAAGATCAGAGCAGAAATTAATGCAATAGAGACTAAGAAAACAATACAAAGAATCAATGAATCAAAGAGTTGGTTCTTTGAAAGAATAAATAAAATTGATAAGCATCTAGCCAACCTAATTTAAAAAAGGAAAGAAAAGACTCAAATTCATGCAATATGGAATGAAAAAGATGAAATCACTACTGACTTTGTGGAAATACAGAAGATCATCAACAACTATTTCGAAAACCTCTACTCTCATAGGTTCGATAACACAGAAGAAATGGACACATTCCTAGAAACATATGAACCACCAAAGCTGTATTAAGAAGATGTAAAACTGCTGAATAACCCAATTTCTATTAATGAAATTGAAAATGTAATTAAGTCCTTACCAACAAAGAAAAGCCCAGGCCCAGACTCGCTGCAGAATTCTACAAGAAATACAAAGAAGACTTAATGTCGACACTCCTCAAACTGTTCAATGAAATGGAAAGGGAAGCAATTCTCCCTAAGTCATTCCTGGAAGCAAATATTACTCTAGTACCAAAACTGGAGAAAGACTCAACTAAAGAAGAGAACTACAGGCCAATCTCCCTAATGAACATAGATGCAAAACTTCTCAATAAAATATTGGCAAACAGGATGCAGCAAATCATCAAGAAGGTTATACACCATGACCAAGTAGGATTCATCCCAGGCATGCAGGGATGGTTCAACATACATAAATCAATAAATGTAATCCACCTATCAATAGAGCCAAAAGTCAGAATCACATGATCATTTCTATAGATGCAGAAAAAGCTTTTGATAAGATCCAACACCCATTCATGATAAGAACCTTACAGAGAATTGGAATAGATGGTCTCTACCTCAATATGATAAAGGCCATCTATGACAAACCAACAGCCAGCATCATAATAAAAGGTCAAAAACTGAAAACTTTTACCTTAAAATCAGGCACAAGACAAGGATGTCCCTTATCACTGCTCCTATTCAACATAGTACTGGAAATACTAGCCAGAGCAATTAGACAAGAGAGAGAAATAAAAGGAGTAAAGATAGGAAAAGAGGAAGTTAAACTATCAATATTTGCAGAAGACATGATACTCTACATAGAAGACCCCAAAAACTCTATCGAAAGACTCCTAGATATAATACATTCAGCAATGTAGCTGGATACAAAGCCAATACTCAAAAATCAATAGCATTCCTATACACTAACAACAAAATCACTGAGAGAGAGAAATAAGAGAAGCCACACCCTTCATACTAACATCCAAAAAAAAAAAACCTTAGGAATTAATCTAATGAAAGAAATAAAGGAGCTATACAGGGAAAATTAAAATATCTTGAAAAAAGAAAGCAAAGAGGACCTCAGAAAATGGAAAGACATCCCTTGCTCATGGATAGGAAGAATAAATATTGGGAAAACGGCCATTCTCCCAAAATTGTTATACAGATTCAATGCAATCCCAATGAAAATACCACTAGCATACCTCATAGATCTAGAGAAATCATTCCTAAAATTCATCTAGAACCAGAAGAAACCTAGAATAGCAAAGGCAATTCTAAATAGCCAAGGCAAGGCAGGAGACATTACAATCCCTGACTTGAAGTTAGTTATACTACAAAGCTACTGTAATAAAATCAACATGGTACTGGAATAAAAACAGACCTGAAGATCAATGGAATAGACTAGAAGATACAACTACGAACACACTCAACCACCTTCTCTTTGATAAAGGGGCCAAACATGTTCATTGGAAGAACGATAGTTTCTTTAATAAATGGTGCTGGAAAAACTGGCTATCCATATTCCAAAAATTAAAACTAGACCCATGCCTATCACTATGTACTAAACTAAAATCTAAATGGATCAAAGATCTAAATATTAAAACAGAAACACTAAATCTGTTGGAAGAAAAAGTAGGTAAAAATCTTGAAGACATAGGGGTTGGTAGAGAATTCATGAACAAGAACCAAACTGCATGGAAAATACTTCCCAGAATCAATAACTGGAATCATGTCTTATTAAAGAGTTTCTGCATGTTGAAAGAAATCTCCAGCATAGTGAAAAGGAAACCCACAAACTGGGAAAAAATCTTGGCGAACTGTCCCTCAGACAAAGGACTTCTGTCTAGAACTTATAAAGAATTAAAAAAAAATCAGACCAAAATTCAAAGACCCAATCCAAAAATGGGCAACTGAGATGAACACATAGTTCTCAGATGAAGAAATATGAATGGCAAATAAATACATGAAAAAATGTTCATCATCATTGGTCATTAGAGAAATGCAATTTAAAACCACACTGAGGTTCCATCTCACTCCGGAAAGAATGGCCAGGATCAACAAAACTACCAACAACAAATGCTGGAGAGGCTGTGGGGAAAAAGGAACTCTTCTGCACTGTTGGTGGGAGTGTAGACTGGTACAACCACTATGGAGGTCAGTCTGGAGATTCCTCAAAAAGCTGGGATTGGAAGTCCCATTTGACCCAGCTATTCCACTCCTACACATATTCCCAGAAGAACTGAAAACATCATACCACAGTGATATATGTGCACCCATGTTTCTAGTGGCACAATTTGTAATAGTCAGATCTTGGAAACAACCTAAGTGCCCATTAACTGAGGAATGGATAAAAAAATTGTGGTACTTTTATACAATGGAGTACTACTCAGCTATAAAGAATGATCACATTGAGATATTTATAAGTAAATGGATGCAACTTGACACCATACTCATAAGTGAAATAAATCAAACTCACATGTATAAATACCGTATAGTCTCCCCAGTGTAAGAAAAGATAAGAGTACATAAGATTCTATGGTAATCATGGTTCTCCATTATATTGCTTGGAAGACTTGTAATGTTTTCATTCATTGGTTGGAATGGTTTTATTCTGTTTTATTTGACCTTATACTGTGTGATGGTATGAACAGCTACTTTGAAGAAAACAAGACATTATGGCAGCCATGGCTGATTTAATATCATCTTGCTCTGAAGTCCTACCATGTGTTTGCTCTTCTATCACCATTGGTTCTATCATGTTGTGTCTTACTGGATTTTAATATGTGTAATAATAAAAACAAATTTTTTATGGAAAATGAGATATTATAGTAGCCATTGTTCATTTTTCCGTTATTTGGTTCAGAATGCCTTGTAATAGTTTCATTCTCTGGAATGCTTTTATTCTATTTTGTTATGTTTGATATTACTGTTTGTGAAGCTATGCTCAACTATTTTTTTTTTATCAGTACCGGGGATTGAACTTAAGACCGCATGCTTGCAAGGCAGGTGCTTGTGCTGCTAAGCTAAATCCGCAGCCCTCAACTATTTCAAATAAAGAGAGGTTATGGTAGCTACTGTTGATATCCAATTGTCTTGTTGTGAAGTGCCGCGTTGCTTGTATTGTTCTGTTCTGATCTGTGTTGTTCTGTCCTCTTTTGTTTTATTTTCTGTAAAATAAAATTAAAAAAAAAAACAAAGTCATTGCAGGTCTTAACACAACAACTTGGAACTTCTAACTATGGATATTTCAATCACTACATGGTTATTTTGACTATGTTTGTGATGATTTAACAAATAGAAATTTCAAAACCTTATAAACAATAAACTGTTGATCCTTTATGTGGTAAAAACATGCTAAAAGCCAAAGTCCTAAAAGCCAAAGTCCTAAAAAGACATAAAAGGAGAGATACTTGGAGAATTAATTGGAAAGGAAATAGGGGTGCTGAGTTAATGACTAGCAAGATGGGATTGAAGCCATCAGAAAATACACAAGCGATTTTTAAGGAAATGAAAAAAAACAAGTGGGAAGGCAGAATTGAATTGAGCAGATCATAAATATTTCAAAAGAAAGTGAAGTAGAAGAGACAGTGACCAAGAAGGCTGACACCAGGCTGCTTAGCCCAGTGACTGTCACTGGGCAGATGTTGGGGAGGGATAGGGGGAAGAGGAGGGGAAACAGAAGGAGAAGGAAAGAATCACGTGGAGAGAAGGAGAGCCGCAGAGGAGGGGTTGTCTTCTCTGCAAAGCCAGGTCTCCTGTGCCTGAAAGAACATCTACACACACACACACACACACACACACACACACACACACACACTGCGTGAGGGATGCTTGAGGGTTGACTGCAGATACATCAAGGTGCGCAGGAAAAGCAATAAACAGAAGTCTGGAGAAAGTAAGAGTCCTGTGAAAGATGCCCCAGAGTAGACCAAGTCATGAGTAAGCAGAGGCTATAGGATGAGCAGAAGGACAGTATCTGGCACTTTCCTCCAGACTTACGGCTGGGGCCTGGAACAGAGAAGTAGATGTAGGAACATGGCTCTAGCGGTCAGGGACTGCTATTGCAAAGGGAGCTGCAAAGCACACAGGACACCGGAGCTGCAGTTTACCCAACCCTTTATCCAGAGGCATCATCTCAAATACAAATGTGTTCTGAGAAGGAAGTAAATTTCCATCAGATCAGTTAGTGGCAACATGCTTTACAAAGCAGCTCCTGGGAATCAGTTTCAGTGTGCAGCACGCACTAATCCTCTTTCCTATCAATCGTTCCACTTAGTAAAGTCCTACCAAGCAAAGACTCCAAGACAGGGTAAGGGCTCCCAAGCCCATCCTCTTGCTCACATCCCTGCCAGAGCTGAGTGCTCACACATCTGTGGGTCCCCAGGAAGCAGCTGCTCTGGGCCTATAGTCCAGTCTGGGGATGTGGCTGGATCTTCTCTTAGCAAGTCCCTTCACCTATCCCTAGGTTTTGTAAACCCAGCATAAGGCTGTCACGAACTGGTCCAGAAAGGGCCACAGAGGTCCCTGGACAACTCATGAAAGCCACCATGCTGGAAGACTCAGCAGTTAGCAAAACAGTGTTGAGTATACACTGCACAGCTGGTTAATTCAGTAGAGAGCAAGGTAGAGCAGGGCTGGCAGGGTCCACTGAGAAGAATTTGGAGAAGGAAGCAGACATTTGGGAAGAACTGAGCTCATACTGACACCTCAGTATCCAGACCAGCTCATCTCAAAAGATTTTCCAAGGCAGCCTCCCAAGGAGTCTATAAAACAGCCTTGGCCCTGCCCCAGACACTTTATAATGAGTGCAGTGCAGCTCGGTGGGAACAGAGAAAGCCACCTCTCATCCTAGAGCTGGGAAGATCAGGGTCTGCTCCTCAGAAGACACCTGGGGAAGGGGCCCCTCTGGAGAGTTTGTCTTAGCTAATGGAGTCAACACTGACCTCAAAGGACTGTACTGGGCTGAAGTCCTACTTGCTCAGGGGCTGGATAGAAAATAAGCAATGCAGTTTCCTTCCAGACCCCTCTGGCTTGGCAGCCATACGCCCCTTGTGAAAGGAACCAGCCCCTCAGTCTGACCGCATGGGGCAAGAGAGGGGGCATTGGTCTCTGGAGAAGGATTGGCCCCAACATGCTGTGTTGCTTGCATTGTTCTGTTCTGATCTGCGTTGCCACCTTCATGTAAGTGCAAAAAAGACCTTGCAGAGTGCAGCCTGCCTTGCCTGGGTGGATCTGGGGAAGGCCAGAGAGCAGGAAGCAATCTCTGTCTACCCACGTGCATGTTGCCATGAAAAACACAACTTAGTAACAACAAATAGGCGCCCCGGGAACTAGAGCAGGGAGGGAAACAATACCTATGCAATCCCCAGGATTAGCCAGGATGAGGGGGAACAAAGGCAGGGCCGGTGAAGGCGTTGGGCAAACAGGGTGACTTCACAGGTGCAACTCATAGTGTATGTACACAGAGGCGTTGAGAGCTTTGAGTGGCTTCCACAGGGCCTCAGGTTTACAACATAAGATTTGCTTCCATGACTAATTAGCATTGATTATTACAGCCTTTCCCAATGTGCTCCCTTTACAATGGCCTATGAGGAAACAGAAACCCCCTCCTGGTTTTGTTTTGACCTGTATTAATCCCTCGTTATCCTGAGTCTGGTCCAGGCAAGGTGATGCATGTCCCAGATATACTTTACCACTTGGAATCCACTTAAGCACTTAATCATTGTGGAAGGCAGGGAAGATGGGGTGGGGGCACTTCAGCACTGCACTGACCACTGAGATCTACCACCACGGTCCTTGGCACTCTCCATGCCCTTCCACGAGGGGCAGACAGGTGACTTATGTAAGAGACACTTGAGGGGCTCACGCTATAGAGACTGCAGCCCTCAGAGGCTTCCGGTGGGCGAGAAGGCCCTGTGCTAATGCCCTAACTCCTATGACCCCAGAGGTTTCCTTCCAGGGGGCTCTGCTATTATAACTTTCCTCCAGGAAGCAGTGCTCATGAGGCCAATGCATGTTCCTTTCATATTTGTTCTATTTTGTTTTTATTGAGTGTGTGTGTGTGTGTTTGAAGATTTAAACCAGGGTCTTCATACTAAGTTATGTCCTCAGCCTTTCTTCTGTTTTGCATTTTGAAACAATGTCTTAAGTTACTAAGTTGCCCAGAATGGATAGCTCCTCCTGCCTCAGCCTTCCAGAATGCCAAGACTACAGGTATGTGCCGCTGCCCCCCCAACCCGGCTGTCTCTGTGGTTTTGTCCCCCTGCTCAATCCAAGGCCACCAGGGGTTGGTTTCCTTAGCATCTGGCATTTAAGGCACACGCAGTGGATGTGTCCTACATGCTCTGTGCCACGGGAAGCCAACACTGTCCTTGAGAAGCCCTCTCTGCCCAGGCCACTGCCCCTGTCACTCCTGCCCAGGGCGCCCTCTCCCCTCCTGCCTGTTCTCTTTCTGGAGCACCAGCTAGTCTTCCTAATACAGATGGCTCCATCAGTTCAGCTCTGGCTCATTTTAAATGGGTATTTATCATTTACAACTAACAGCAGAGGCGGGGTCTCCAGGACTGGAGGCAGTTAGTCCAGAGCAGATGTTGACGACCCCAGAGACTAGATGCTTAGGGCCGCTGACCTGAAAAAGCTGTGCTCTGTGACTAGAAGAGTGAAGTCAAGGAAATGAAAAAGGTAGAGCAATTGGAATTGGTCAGGCGCAGGCGTGAGAGAGGAAAGCTTACAGCACTAGATCCCTCTGACCCTCTGGCTTCAGAAAGAGGAAATGAATCACTTGGGTTTCACCATCAGATATTGCACATAAGATGAGAAATCCTGATTGGCTTCCTGAATGCGAGGTCATTTGATTCTCATTCTGGCTGAGCCCCCATCACCTTCCCATGGGAACCACAGCACAGACAGCCTGTCACCAACTGGGGGGCCCCAAAGTACGGTGATGCCCTGCACAGGGACAGTGCCTCTCAGCCACGGTAAAGTCCATCAAAACCCATTCAACATGTCCCCGAGCAGGAGAAAATTGTGAGAGTGTTTAGAATCAAGTCCCAAATCCCCAAATCCTGTTCTTATATCCCAATTGTGTGCTTAAAGCTTTAAAAAGCTGGCAGCTGAATGACTCAGGTCCATTTAAATCGGAAGGGTCACAGTCCCCCACAAGGAATGTATTTATTATGTATCGCAAACATTCACTAATAAAAAACTAGGCAAGCAGTTGAAGGGGCATAGACTCAGTCCCAGGGCAACAAGAAACCAGCCTCACTTTCTCATCCTATCCCGGGAGCCCCACGTACACACCCCCACACAGCAGACATGGAGAATACTGTCCCCGGCAGGGTGTGTAAGCCTGAGACCTCAGGGACATATCCAGTGACAACTTACATCCACAGTAACTAACCACACCAGACATTTCGTAGACATGATCTCTTTTCCGGTAACAGCCCTATAAGCTGATATTTCTATCTTAGCTTTACAGATAGAGTAGTGGTGTAAAATAAAATGGATAACTGCCGTGAAGTCACACAGGAAGTTAAACAAGAATCTGGCATAGGTTGGATACTCCCAGAAGCAAACAGTGAATAAGCTGTCCTGTGTAAGTGCTTCACTCGGAGGGCTTCCTAGGAAAACTGGCAGAAAAAGTGGGGAAGTGGGGCTAGGAAGAGAGAAAGGCAAAGGAAAGGTGCAATATCCAGGAGAGGCCAAATGTAAGGGGGGGAAGACAGCCTCAGGTGACATCCACATGTGCAGGAGGGTGGGAGTATTTGTCCCCTGCAGCATTTCCACTCTTGCTTAAGTGCACCTTCTGCAGTGTGGTAGCTCTAGACAGCTTCCTGTTCCACCAGCCCTTGGGTTCCAGCAGTCAGGAAGAAGTTCCCCAGCAAAAAGAAGCTAGGCTGCTTGTTGGGATAAAAGCAGCCTGACGTCAGGGACTTGCAGAGGGAAAAGGGACCCAGGCATGAATGGAGGCCGATCCCAAGAGCTTCCAAAGTGTTCTTGGACTGAAAGTCCGTCCTTCTCTGCTGGGACAGGGCTATGACACAGACACACTCATAAAAGTATGGGTCCTCCACGTGCTGGGACTGCCACGTTGGGCTGGGGCTGCAGCATGCTAGCGAGCTGGGCTGGGCCCTGGCAAGGCCCATTTCAACGCTGTTGTGGGAAACCAAGAAGGGGCAGGCCGCTTATCACAAGTCACACAGTCACAAAGAGCCTCAGCTTTCAGCTTCTGGATATGCAAAGATAAAATGAGAGAAGAGAAAGTTGTCTTTCAGTTTAAAATTCTCCAGTGCACGACAAATTAATATTTTCCATATTTTCCAATAATTATCTTATAATTAGTCCATGTATATTTCATGGCACTTGTGTGATGCAACATTTTTGGTCTATTTTTAGGATTAAATCAATGGATTATGAATGTAGCGATGCTTTAAAACATAATAGTTACGATATGTTTTGCCTTAGCAAGGTTTCAAGTTATATTATTTTGCTGCAAAATTTTGATGTTTCACATCAGACCTATATTTTTGCAATCACACTTGTTTATAAAAATTCAGAACTACATTTATTACTAAAAGTAGCCTTCTTCTCAAATGTCATTTTTTTACACAATTTTATGTTAGCCTTAACTGGGTGCCAAGCGCTGTGCTGGGTGCAGGCATGTAGAGAGCAGTCAGATCTGCTTTCTGTCCAACGAAGCACGCAGCGCCTGCCTGGAAGGTGAGCAGGAGGTGGCAGGGGCAGAGTTAGCAGGAGGTCACGCAGCACCCTCAGGCTGCAGGGAAACTCGGTTCAGCCAGCTTTAAAGAGATTAAATATAATTATCCTTTCAACCACCCCATGTACAAAAGGAAGTAGAAACTTCAGCATCTAAAGGCTGAGGGAAGCTGAGGCCCGGGGGAGCTGCCTTATATCTTCTACCAGAGACGTGAAGCTAAGCCGTTGAGGGCCCAGCCCTCACCAGACACTGTATCTGCCAGGACCTTGATCCCTGCCTTCTCAGCTTCCAGAACTGTGAAGAATAGATTCTCTTGTTACAGGTCACCAAGCCTATCGTGTTCTGCCATAGCAGCCCACAATGACTACGTTAGAAACGTTATCCAAAAGCATCAGAAACAGAAGATGGAAACATGGCAGAAATTCCAAAGCAAGAGGGGGAAGCATTTCCTGTTCACTCTGGTGATCCACCTCCTAAGACGGGAACTCAGACCCATGAGCACTGTGACGCCCCTGAGCAGGGTCAGTATTGCCCAGCTTTGAAGAGTGAGTGGGAAACAGCCCCAGATTGTGATGGGGGGTGGTTGTGTCCCCTTAAACTTCCAGTGTTGAAGTTCTGACACTGCATGAAGGTTTGAGGTGGGTCTTTGGGTGGTGATTGGGCATAGCCGGGAGGAGGCCTCATCAGAACCCAACCATTCTGACACTCCGACCTTGGATTTCCAGCCCTCAGGGATACATGTCCCTGGTTAAGCCATCTGATCTATGGTCTGAAATGCTGACCTTTCACTGTCCTGGTACAAATTCACCCCCCACACCGAGTACAAGCCATGGCACAGAGTGCTGCTGATTATTATCCTCAGCTGTGGCAAGGTCACTCTGCAGAACCCAAGGAGGGTTTCCCAGTCACAGAACCAGAATGATTTGGGATATATGAAGTATTCAGATACCGGCCTTTCCCTCCCTCCTCATGGGAGAGGAGGGGAAGAGGGTATTTCAGATCCCATCTCTCCATCCAGATTTGGGGCTCATTGCTCTAAAAAGTATGTTGAAATTATTTTTCTTCACAGTTTAGAAACTGGCTGGTTTTCCTACAACTCACGGCCACTCAGTCTCTGCAAGCCTGCACCACACCCCGCAGAGGGAGCAGCATGCTGGCTCCCTGGGTCCCTTGCTCACTAAAAGCCTGCTTCACTCCCCTCCCTGCTCAAGTGCCCAGCTGGGCAGCAAGTCCTGACTGCCCAGAGCGCCTCAATCATCTCTTTAAAATTCGTTACCCAGAATTGCACAACTGACCATTTGGAGTCGCTATCATATTTCTCTGCGATGTGACACTCCACAGAGAGGATCATGTGTAGAGAAAACGTGCCCCTTGGACAGAGATATTATTTCAGCCAGTGTCTTCTTTCAAAGGGTTCCCCCTTTATCTCAACGGTCGAATTGTTCCTAGTTCCATAAAAGCGGGGTGGCTATTGTGATGGAAATTTACACGCACAGTGTAAATGCCCAGCTTGTTTGTTATTTGAAAGAAGCTGCTGCGCACTGAATGGATCAGGTGTGTCCCGGTCCTTCCTTCAGGCGGTGTATTCAAAGGCTGGACTTGAAGCCGACCCCTCCCTCTTCCTTATTCAGGTTACAAAGGCCACTGAAGAAGCGGGCGCCTCCACCAGCCCGCTGAGCCCAGGCGGCGGGCTCCACGCCCTTTTCCAGTGTGGGGCCCGCTGCCGGTGCTGGCTGCCTGGCTGGCCAACTTGGGTTAATCGAGTCGCTGCTGGTCTCCTGGGAGAGCAACACTTTTTTGTATTTATTTTTCTTACACCATCACCGAACTTCTGTTCCTCCGTGTCACAATTTATAAAGAGATTAAGATCTCACCCTGGGTCCACTACAATGAGAACATACAATCCAATCTGTGAGCAGCAGAAAGGCGTCATTCCGGACGCAGAATGCTTCTGAGTGACCAGCACAGAAAATAAGACAGGTTTCTAAATCAGGCAAGAATGTAAAGTTACAGCAGGAAGAGAGAGGGTGTTTAATGCATGACACAAGCACATTTTAGACAAAGATACTCATTGTAAACACCATCAGAGAGATTATGCCTCAAGAGATTTTATCTCTTCATATTTCCAAAACTTCTAGTCATGTGCTGAGGTCCAGTGTTTGTGAGCAGGATGTCAACAGCTTTTATGTGGGTTTTTTTTTGTCACCTGTTTATAATCTTTATAAAATGTCTACCCTACTCAAGTTTTTTGCTCATGTTTAAAGTACATTGTTTTTGATTGGATTGTAAGAGTTTTATATCCTAGACACCGGTTTTTAAAAATCAGATATATGACTTTCACATATATTCAATTCTGTAGCTGTTTAACATTTTCATGATGATAACTTTTGAAATAAAAAACTTAATTTTGATAACCAATTTATCTGTGTTTTTTTTTCTTTTGTAACCTATCTTTTTAGCATCATATTTAGGAAGGCTTTTGTAACCGATTGTCATGAATGTTATTCTCACATGCTCTTCCAAGAGTTTTATACACTAGTTTTTACATATAGGCCTACAGTCCATTGTGAATTAATTTTTGTGTATGGTATGAGAAAAGGGTCCAGCATCTTTCAGCAACATTTGAGCAACATTTTTTAAAAAGACTATTCTTTCTCCCATTGAATTGTCCTGACAATTTTTTTTCAGAAATCATTTAATATCAAAATCTGAAAAGAGAATCTCCCTTCCCAGTGTCAGGTAAGGTGAGTGGCATTAAATCCAGTTTTATTACTTAAAATTTACCAGCTGTTCTAATCTCACAGATATTGGCTCTGCTCCTATCTAGGGGTCACCAGATACCCCTCTTCTTTACAGCTATCATCTAGATGGGACTGTCCAGTGCTAGTCACCTGTGACAGTCTCAGCCTCATAAAAGCCATCTCCAGAGATGGAGCTTGGAAAAGATAATGCATCCTAGGAGTCCCCCTGTCAAAGACTCAGATACACTGGTTTCTGGCAAGGCTCTGAATGGCCGTGTGTGTGTATGTGTGTGTGTGTCTGTGTGTGTGTGTTATTATGCATATCTATATCCAATCTACATATAATAAAGAATTGTATCTAATATATACCTTTATTTGTATTTTTAAAGCCCATCAAGTGATTCTAATTCATAGGTTGAAAGCTTCTAGAATTGTGGAGAGCAAGGAATATGTTATATTTCCTGTTGTACCTGCATCCTGTATTCTGTTGTACCTGGTCTGGCATTTGGTGGGTGCTCAGTCTGCATGTAGTACAGGAAGCAATTCATTCACATTAGTAAACCACTAGGAAAACCTTCCCAGGACCCAGCATCCTGAGTTGGCACTGCGTCAGGGGAAGTGACCAGGACCTGTGCATGGTGCTAGGAGGAATAGAAACCAATCAGAAAGCTTGTGTTATCTTCTTGGGGTGACAGACATAGACACATGCTATGGAAAGGATCCATCCAGCAGAGGGTGAGTCAATTATTGAAAGGTGGGGTACCCAGGCTGGAAGTGCTCTGGGAACTCAGAATATCACAGGGAGGCTGAGGGGCAGAGCTTCAGCTTTGTTCGTTAGGGGATTATCAGAAACCTATTCTCCCACTTCTAAGGCCTCATGGGTACACTAGGATTAAAATAGCTGGGTAGGGTTTGAAGGGAGAAGAGTCTGGAATTCTAGGAATAGATTCCTGCTGAAGGAATACATGAGGGCCAGCGGGCCTGGCAGCTGAGGAAGGGAGGGAGACAAGTGGGAAATTGCAGCAGGGAGCAGATGGTTCAGGGCCTGTAGTCCCCACACTGGCTTTGTTCTCACTGAGTGAGAGGGAGAATCGATGTGGGGTCTGGGAAGAGACTGTGCGCCACAGCTTTGGTTAATGACAGTGGCCCAGATCAGAGGAGCAAGCCTGCGAGAACAGAAATCTATTCCTGTGATTACAAAGAGTTTACTACGGGCAAGGCCTTTATAACCCAGCCTTCGCATCTACCCCATGAGGTAGGGACTAGCATGCTATTCTACGGTGGGGAGACCGAGACACAGAAACACTGAATCAGTCATCCAGAGTCACACTCACAGGGAGCAGTGCCAGGCCTCACCTCCGTGTTCCCACCATTAACCACCAAGCTTGGGACTTCCTCCGTCCCTCCCAGCAGTGTCAGCTTTGGCCAAGATCGTGAGACTCAAAGTCCAACTCCCCTGCCTGTCTCTTTTAGCCCAGGAAAAGCCTGGTTTTAGCTCAAGGGCACCAGTGCAGGAAGAGGAAGAGAAGATATGTTGGGCAAATGGGTTCGAAGCTGATGTACAGCTTCACCTGAGGCAGAACTGCTGGAGCCAAGAGCAATAGTGAGTGTCTGCCAGCCCGGATGTGCAGAGACAGGCTCTCTCAATCCCTCTCTCTCTCTCTCTCTCTCTCTCTCAATCTCTCTCTCTCACACACACACACACACACATGCACAAACACTCACCTGCCCCACATTAAACTGTCCTCTGTCCACCCTGACTGGCCTTGATGTTGATCTGTGACTGCTAAAGGCACAAGCTGGCTGGTGAGCACTGAGTAAAGGGCACGCTCTGCGGGCTCCTCGCATTGCTGAGAGCTAGTTCTGAGTGTGCACACGTGCATGTGTGCGTGTGTGCATGAGGTGGGGATGGCAAGGGATGTGGGCAGTAGGGACCACAGTACTTGTGAAGTGACACAGAAGGAAACAGATCTGCACAAATCAAAGACGAGAAACAGGGGCATGCTGATTAGGAAAACAGAGTCATCTGCAGTGCCAGGGAAGATCAAGTTGCTCTTTCATGCAGAGCCAGAAAGAATTTAAGCCGGTGTTGACTTAAAACAGCCTCTGGCCCTGGGGACCCAGGTAAATGTGAACACCATTAGACACTGCACTTCTGGCCTGGGAGCCCCACCTGCACTCAGATAACAGCCCCTGGAGTCTGCCTGCTGGGGTGACTGTTACCTGGGTGGGGAAGGGGGTACACAGTCAGCCTGATGAATTCCCTGGGAACTTACTGGGCAAGGTCAAAGGGCATCCCTAAATCCATGACCTTCTGCTGTGTCAGAGCAGGAGGCATGGTCTTAGCAATGTTCATGGTTTAGAATACACACACA
>PVLA01007719.1:0-19642 GCA_004027455.1 Hydrochoerus hydrochaeris | reverse complement strand
GGTGTGATGGGGGAGACAGGGCAGAGAGACAAGGACAGATCTCATAAGGAAGGTGAGTGGTGAAGAAGAGGACAGCACCTCTGCCACTGAGGGGATGGAAAGGCCAGGACTTGGGAAGCAGCTGCCTATGTGTGTGAGGGGGCAAAAGCGGGGAGCCAGGGAGAGGAGTCGTGCTCCTAATGGACTTCCTGTCGTTCATGTAGAGCTTTCCTTAGGGAGATAGGCACCAGTGTTTTGTTTGATTTGCTTTTATTTTGAAAAATATTTAATGAACAGGTAAGTTTCTTTATTAATTATTGTGCATACTGGACTGACTGAGCTGAGCTGAGCCAAAAGCAGTTTCACTGGTGTTTTATTTCCTTTTAACACACATGACCCTAACGAGGAAGGGCAGGGAAAGGCCAAATCTGCTGCACGCTGGTGTGTCCCAGAGGCCTGGAACTCTGCAGTCAGGGGTGACAAGCAGACAGCCCGGGAGCACCTTCTCTCCTCAGCCAGAGACGCTCTGCTGGCATCTTATCAAGGTAAGGCTCAATTCCACGTAACATTTTCTTTGAGAAAAAAGAGATTCTTATGCTACACACAGTTAGAAAAAATAATGATTTAGTTCATCGCCACTATCTTATCAAGCAATAAACCTGGAGTTTGTGACTTGCCCAAGGTCTGGCTGCTCAGTTCCTAAAGCAGCACGACACCAGCCAGACTGGCTGTCCACTAGACTCTCTTCTGTGCCTGCTGCCTCTAGACACAGATAGACAAACCCATCTCTGCCTTCTTTTCCTTTTGTGAGAGGAGGAGCTTTAGGCTTGGAGAAAGGGAAGAAAACGGAAGGGAAAATCTAAAAACTAAGACTCTTCCCCAGCTACTACATTCTAATGTATACAAGTCCCACAATGCCACCCACAGCACCAACTCCTAGAGGCCAAAACTGCATGACCACCCAGAACCTTCCTTTTACTCCTATAGCATTGGGATTTGGGGTATAGGAATTTGTTCCATTCATTCTAAATGAACCATGGTTTTCTTCAGATAATCCCTGCCTACACTCAGCCTTGCAGTATCCTGGGAGTGAGGGGCATGGTTGCTTTCTTCCCTAGTCAAGCAATGGCCTCCTTGAATCCAGCCACCCAGTTCCCTCTAATGTGTCAGGCCCAGCAACTGGTGTCAACCAAATCCCAAGAAAGCTATTTTTTTTTCTTATCTTATTAACAAACAGGAGTGACCTGACCAGCCCAAGACCCATCAGTCTGCCCAGGATGTGACACTTGTTTTTCATTTCTCTGCATTTCTGGGAAAGGCAGGAGCAGGGAACAATACCTGCTACCTGACTGTTTCTGATTATCTTCAAACCAAATGACTCAGCATAACTCAGGAATCAGACGCTGTAAAGAGGTGAGATTATTGTGAAACACAATCAGCATATGCTTAAACAAAATTGCACTATTTAACACACCACTTATCAGTTCAAGAACAACAACAACAGACAGCTTTCTTCACACCAAAAACATCTTAGAATAGCAGGCAACTCAAAGCAAGTTTGAAATGCATTGATTTAATTTCAACCAACATAAATCAATAAGTTGAAATAATTATATTCAATGCAAAACTTGACGTTTGACCTTCCCTAAAAGATCATGTTTGAGCCTCATCTTTGGGCCCCTCACCCCTTGGCTTTTTTCTAGCAGCAGGGCCTAGGGTAGCTTTTTCTCTTTAGGCTCTTTTGGGGACCTGGGCTGGGTGCTGAGGTGCTTGTGGGACTCTAACTTGCCTGTACTGCACTCAGACTCCTGAGAAGGAGTAGCTTCTTGACAGCAGAACCCAGCAGAAACACAATCACAGTGTGAGGTATTTCCATGCTATGACGGCAGAGAAAGGAAGTGACTTATTCTATCCAGGACTGGAGCTGCACATCCTGAAAACTCTCTGTCTGCCTGGGAGAACTGGGCTTTACATGAATGACCAGGGTTCCCTGGGGATTTGGGCCAGAAGGAATATGAATAAAGACACAGACGTAGGGGACACAGAGAAGACCAAGACATTCAGCCTTACTATAGTAACATCGGCCCAGACACGGGTAGTAAAGGAGGTAAAAAATGGAAAAGTATTTGAAAATAGACTGCAAAGGGCCTGTATTTGCCATAGTTAGACTTAATTCTGGAGATAATTTTAAAATATGGACATTTATTTTTCTTTTTTTCAAATTACAAAAGTAACACATAGTCGTTATAAAATTTTAAATAGTGAAGGAGGTATCCATAATCTTACAAAGAGGGAGGACCACTGTTAACATTTCACTCATCATTTCAGACGCACCCATACACACACACACACACACACACACACACACAACTCGTACACACTCACCAGCCCAGCTGTGCAGACGGTCTCCTTACTAGCTTTTTTGACATAAGCACATATTATGAACATTCTCCATCTCATTAGATAGAATTTATACAGCCTGCTATGTATCCCATCCTGTATCTAGATTAAATCTGTTTAACCAATTTTCCACTGTGGATATTAGAGCATTTCTAATTTTTTCTACATTTTAATGAAATAAAGAATAAACATGTCCAATTCTGTTTGCGCAGTTGCTCATTTATTGCCATAATTTAAAATCATAATTTCTGGTTCAAAGAGAATTCAGAGTTTAAGACCTTTCATATATATTGCAAACTGGTCTTGAGAAAGCCTGTACCACTAACACGCCTCTTCATTTACATGCCACTATTGGGTATTGCAATTTATATAATTTTTGTTAATTTACAAGCCAAAACTGTATGTCATCAACATTTAACTTGCATGTAACTACTATCAGGATAAATTTTTATGACTAATGATTTTTTAGTTTTCTTCTTATGCCTGTCCCTATTGTAGGGCCATTTTACTATTGCAATATTTTTCTTTTTCTGATTTATAAGAGCCCTTAATCTTATAAACTTTTGTCTTTTACAAATACTTTTCTAACTTGACAAATACTTTTCTAACTTTGTCATTTTATCTATAGTATTTTAGAACTAAGCAGGTTTATAAATTTCTACGTAAGTAAAATCTTTTATATTTCAAAAGGCAATCTTTGAGATCAGATTACTATTTGATTTTATATCTCCTCTCTAAGTATTTAGTATATTATAAATTAATTTGATGGTACAGGTAAGATAAGAATCTCATTTACCACTATAGTAGGGTGAATCACACTCATTCATAAATATCAAGTCCTTATCTCTGGAAGCCGTAATATTGCTTTATGCATAAAAGAGACTTTGACAGTTGTGATTAAATTAAAGATCTTCACATGGGAAGGTTATCCTGGATCACCTACATGATGTATAAATCCAATAATGCTGTCCTTGTAAAAGAGAAACAAGGACAGCTGACACATGGGAGAGCCCATCAATCTCTGAAGATAGAGGCAGATTGGCATGATGTCACCACAAGCCAAGGAAATGCAGCGACCACCAGAATCTGACAGAGGCAAGGTATAGATAGATGTTCACTTTCAGCAGGGGAGGCAGGGATTGATGCTGCCCACACTGGTTTCTGTTTAGTGAAGCTGACTTTGGACTTCCTCATCTATCGGAAAATCATTTTTGCTCCTCTCAACACCAAACTGGTTGAAACTAATATAATTCCCTAACACATAGTTTCCCTAAAACAAAATAATCCATCATTTTTTTATCTGTCTGACAACTATTTGTTTCTATCAGATATACAACTATTTGTTTCCGAGCTTGTGTCAGTAAATATGTAAATTACTATATCTTTCTAAATTTCCTATTAGGAAATACAAGTATCCCTTTATTAATTTGTTTCAAAAACATACTTACTATTATTAACCAGCTTTCCAGATAATTGAAAATGGAAAATAACTTTTTGAAAGTTCTCTAAAACAATTCATTTAGGAAGAAATTAATTGGAAATAAATTATCTTTAACATATCGCTCCTATTTTAAAGTAGATGTCAGTTCGTAAGCCCCCCTGTCCTCTGGAAACTGGAGGTTCCCCCAGCACTCCTGCATGTTTCTGAACTTACACTAGCCTGCCTGCCTCCCCCTTCCCTTCTGCTCCTTTCTTTCCTTCTTCCTTCTTCCTCCTCCTCTTCTCTTGCTCCCTTTCTGCTCCTTCTCATCCTTCTGCTTTCTTTTTTCCTTTCCTGCACTTCTTGTTTATATAATGTGTTTGAGCAGAGGACTGGCACATGATTTCTCCTTGGCAGCTGATTTAAATTTCCAACTTTGTTTTGTGTCTTTCCCGGGCTAATACTGACACTCATTTTTAGGCCCGAGCAGATGCCGTGTGGGTGGTGGCACGAGGGAGTACAAGCTGATGATGGATGGGGGGGGGGGGACAAAGTCTGTCATTTTTAATTAGTTCTTGATAATGAAGGAATCAGAACTCATATATTTTGAAGTTGGATACCAGAAGGCCTTGTCATTTCTATAGAGAAAAAATATGGATCCCCAAGAGCCGCAGTTAAAAGGTCACCTGTATAGACCTTTTGTCATTCAGGCCTTCACCTTCCACAGTTGACAGAAAACTCCCCTGTGCATCCCCAAGGGCTGGGAGCTTCTGCTGCCCAACCCCAAGCTGAATCTGCACCAGTTAGGAAGGAAGGGAGCTGCCAGAGCCAAAGAGCCGAAGTCTAGCAGGCTCCAGATCTCCCAACCCTTGCAGGACCGCAGCAACGGCGGACTCCAGGCAGAGTCAGGGAGAGGGGAGGTAAGGCTCTGTCTGCATCAGTGGGAGAAAGGGGTAGAAAGGAAGACAGCAGTTTCCCCTTACTTTTGCCATCATGTATGAACAAAGAAGCCCAGGACAAGGTTTTCACACCTTGGGAATAAAATGAAGCAGATGTTTTATCGACACCTCATGCTGGGCACCACATTAATGATCAGTAAAGACTAATTAATGATGGTGATAATGACTATAATACCATTTTTATTAAAGTGCAAGAGCAATCTGTAAAAAAGAAAAAAAAACACATCTTCTTAGCTAAGCACACTTTCTTTAGCTCATCAACACTTTGCCAAGGAAAAGAGAACATTCTGCCAGAATTCAAACTGCAAAAAAGAGTCCTCAGGCAAGTTTATATAAAACCCATGAAAAGTGATACATAATAAATTAAATATACTGAAATAAGCAAAGCATGAATATTTAATCACTTGACTATTTTAATGTACAAGGGAACTGTGAGACCCAGCCTTATTCATGCAGGACGGAAGGTTTAAAGCTTGACAGGCAGGACCAGAAGCAGTCCTGAATCCCTCTTTGTTCAGGACACTGGCAAACAGAACGCAGCACCAGTACAGCAGGTTGCTACAGGCCAAGGCTGACGTTTGTCAATGGCCGACCGTGTCCCAGAGTCCATGTGGCTGAAAAACTTGGTCACATGGTATATGGCACACAGGCTTCTTACTCCTTTTGGATCTCCAAAATGCCCAACAACAAGACAGCAGCCTATTTATTGTTGGAGCAATAAAATGAGGCCAGGTCCCTTGGGCAGTCTAGTTCCCCCAGATCAACCCCAGAGCAAAGATGATGGAAACCATGGACTGAATGAATGATCAGAGAAGGTAGGGTCAGAGAGGGCAGCTAAGGAAAGACCCTGGGGAGACTGAACAGGATCCTGCAACCAGCAAGAAATGTGCCTGCCCCAGTTCTGCAAAAGGAGGCCCCCTGTGCTTTGAAAGGTTATTCTGCCTCTGGGCCTCAGTTTCCATCTCTGAAACTTGGTCCTTTGAGATTTACATGAAGCTGGTTTTATACCCCTGTGTCATGTTGTTGGGATCCCGAGGGCATAATCTCTAATATTTCTATAGACACAAAAATTAATACAATTGTGTGTCCTCCTGGATCAACTGTCTGGGAGAGAGAGTGGATATGTGGCAAAATAGCAGGAGAAACTCCAGATTTAATTGAATGGGTGGCAAAGTGAGGGAACATTTCACAGAGTGGCACAAAAGTGACCAGAAATGAAGGCAAGGGATGCTTTTGTCTCTTGATGTAGGAAAGAGGATCCAATGTATGCCACTTCTAAGCCATTTCCTCCCTACCAGCACTATGCTGAGGACTTTGAATATATTTTACTTCATCTGGAAGCAATTTTAAGCTCAATGGTATTATGATCACCCCATTTTATAGATGAGAAAACAGACTCTGAGAGCCTATGGAATTTGCTAGAAAGAAAAAGCTAAGAAGCAGACTTATGCCTGTGCTCAAAGCCCATGCTCTGGTATTTTTAAACTTTCTTTCAGATGATGTCTCATTAAGCTACCCAGGTTGGTCTTGAATTCTCTATCTTCCTACATCTACCTCCTGAGTAGCTGGAATTACAAGGGTGAACCATCATGCCCGGCCAAGCCCACACTCTGTAATTCCACCGCACTGCTCTCTGATAGGGAGGGGAACAGTCACCCCAACATTTAAAAATATGATGGATCTGTGTGACACAGAACCAGTCAGCAGGTCTAGGATAGCCAACATATAGCAGCTCACCTGAATCTACCATAAAATGCAGTGTTACTTGATTCTTGACTAAAAGTGTCATAATTTGATCTCTAGCACTAGAAGATATCAGATGGAGCAGTAAATTGAAGTACCTAATGGTAGAAACAAAACTAGACTTTTAGTGCTAATGAAGCACAAGTGAATGCTTGGTAGCTCTCTAGCTCTTCCCATCTAATTACTTATTTTCCCCCAAACCTTTGCAGACCCTGTATGTCTTCAATGATTAAAATTATACCATTGACTTGGGGTGCTGGGTAAACAAGCAGCCAGCTCACTGCTCTGGTAAGTGACTGTGAGCCTACTGGCACACAGGCTAAGAATCAAACACCAATGCCCTTACCCCTGTTAGCAAGTGAGAGCCAGAAATCTGAGCATCTCTTGCGAGTTTGACCATATGCAGCATAGCAAATAAGGAGGATTTCCTTCTTCCATCTCTTTGAAGGCAAATATTTTTATCATTGTTTTACTCTGTTCTGATTAATGGTATTGCTCTATTCAATATCCTGTTTTTTTAAGTTTGGTATTTTCTTTGATTTTGCTGTACCTGATTGAAGGAACAACTATTGTAAAGAAAACAAGATATACTATTGTACCTATTGCTGTATCCCGGTAACCTGCTGTGAAGTTCTGTACCAATTTCACTACACTGTCTCAGTAGGCTTTGTTCCGTCTTGTTCTGCTGTGTTTTACTACCTTCAAAATAAATAAATACAATAAATGAATAAATAAAAATAAAATAATAATAAGTAAATAAATAAAAAGTAAATAACAACCACAAAACAGATCAGTAAGGTACTGAGCAAGCTGAAACACAATATGACTAAACAGATAATGCACTTGAAAAACAAAAGGAGGAAAAGAAAGTGCTCTAAAGGATATAACTGCATGTATGTTTAAGTGTGTAAGATTGATAACCATGTTGCTAAGTTTTTGTTGGATCATTGAACAGAACTGTTTGCAGCCTCACTGTTTGAATGTCTACTTTGTATGCTTTAACTTTGTAACTTTAACAACTATATCTAAGAAGACCATATGTAATTTATCAACTAGTGATTTCTTACTGTTTATTTTTTTTGAAATTCTGTATTGTTTCTATCCTTTTTTCTGTTTTGCTTTTTTTTCCTTTTTAAATAAAATTTTAAAAAAAGAAAGTAAAATTATCCCATTGTCTTTTGGTGATGGAGAATGAAATAAAAACATCTGGAAAAATCTATTGTAAGACTGTGTCTTCCACATCCATTTCACATTCAAGTTGAATGAAGCACAGAGAAGTTGACTATGGCCCAGCTGTGTATGCAGAGACCAGGGAGCAGACAGGGATCTGTCTCGTTACCCAATTGGCATCTTCCACGGGATGCAATGGAGCAGAAAAATTTCGAGCATCCTAGAAAGATCACCTACTCACACAGATTCTTATCTACTCACCTAAAATGTTTTTCACAGGCGACAGCGAAACATTCAGGAGAGACTCATCTGGCAGACATTTCTCTTCATGAGCTCTGAAAATGCTAAGCAGAAAAATAAACGAGAAAGAAGAAAAGCTTCCTGTAAGCATTGTGTACTGACGGAAAAAGCACTGATTCTTTCAGGGCTTTATGTAAACAGCTCAGATCTAATCCAATCTGTAATTTCACTTCAATTCGCACAGATTTTCACTGCTACAATCTCCATTTTGGCAATGATGTATGGTCTGGCCCTCAACCACAGCCAGCCCATAAATACCAGAGCCGAGAACTGTGTCCTGGCTCTCTGTGCCTACATGGTCGTCCTTCTACTCTGGCAGGAATGCACCTCCCGGGTCAGAACTGCAGACTTTCATGTGACAGACACCAGCCCAGTGGCTGGGTGCTTCTCCCTGACAGGAGCAGCTTCTGATGGCAATGCTCAGCCTCCTCTGCAGCTGTGTGGCTACCCGCCCTGTACTCAGCCTTCTGAGCCCGGCTAATAGGTGGTTATTGTGTCCAGATACTAAGTCCACTGCTATACATGATAATTTCTGGGCTGTGTTTAAGGAAGGTGAGAAAGGGAAGTTGGTTGTTTTTCCTTTGGAAAATAATTAAGTGATAAAGGAAGATTTTACTTTCTATAGAATATCTCTATTTTATAACTATATTAGATAACATGCACTATGTATCATATATTTATATTTATGCTATTTATACTTACTGTGCCACATTTTCACAACTAGAGTATATTCATGTAGTCTTTTGCATGCATTTTTAAAAAGATCAAATGCCGCATTTACATCCAGCAATTTAAAAATAGTAATGAGTATGTTCATTTTTAAAAAAACTTTAGGACATACTGATTTAAAAGACCCTGTCATAGACCATCCATAATCATACTTTTTATAGGTAATATCTGATAATACTTAGATGAATATTTCATATATTCATACATATGCAGATATATTCCTAGGTATATTCATGTATATATTTATGTATGTACATATTCATATATATGTGTATGTCTATGGAGATATTTTCCCATATACACATTAAATAAAATATATTTGCTGATCTGAAGCAGTTTTGTGTAATATATATATATATAGTAGTTTTAAGATGACAGTGTCTGATATTCTATTAAGCATCACTGTTACGTCTAAATTTGTCTACTCTGGGTAATGCAGGAAATAATACTCGTGTCCATCTGTCTCGCTGCTATAGCAAGATGACCTCTCCTGAGCGCCTCCCATCCGGGGCACTCTCCAGAAAGCGTGGGCACCAACTCTCCAACAGCTCCAACTCCCCAGTGCTGGCCATTATAGGTATCACAGTTTTTAAAATTTTCACCACCTTGATAGGCCTAAATAAAATGGTGACTCATTGTTTTTGTGTCATAGCCATAAGATGACATACTAGTACTTTTATTAAAGGATATGCCGAAGAAAACATTTTTCATTTATTTTGATAATTTGTGTTTCCTCCTTAAGGTTTAGCTATTTATATTTCCCTGTTTTTCCTATTGGGTTTTGTGCCTATTCTAATTTAGTTTTAAATTTTCCTCCTGTATGAAGAATACCAGTTAACTGTATTTCGTAATGCTGTAAATTTTTTCAGTTCTAATGTTGCTCAATTTTGTTTTCAGTATTTCAGACTACTGACGTTTTTAATTACTTACAGTTTTTAATTACTGTTTTAAAATGGTTTCCAGCATTGGTGACATTTGCTATGCAGTAACCGAAACCGTGACTTTGAGGATGTCTTAGAGAAGGACTGCAAGCCAATGCGCACGCGCAGCCAGCTCCTAAGGCAGGCTGAGCTCTGCTATGCTAAGTAGCTCGGCAGAGGAAGGAGATGTCTGCTAGCACTGAGCAAAGCGCCGGGCATTATGAGACCCAGAAGTACTCAAAGATACCCAGAGATGTCACATGTGTTTACAGTGAAGAAAGTTTTATAATGCATCTCCTCCATGTCCCTGAAACATCCACTAACAGATCATGTTTTCTAGACCTAGTGATGACGCTATCTCCGCTCTCATGTGTTCTTGCCACGTGACTGTGACTTTCCTCCCAGGGTGTCTGGCACCGTGACTACTGGACCGAGGCTACCCAAAGGCCACACAGCTTCCTCCTGCCCTGTTGGGACACCTGTCTTTGAATTCTGGCTTCAGAAAAGAGTCTGAAGACCCGGAGCCCACCGTGAGCAAGAAAGCCCAAACGAGCCCACAGCGACACAGGTGTGGAGTGAAACTCCTTGAGGAGAAAGGTGTTTTAGCCCCTCCAGCCCACCCCAGGCTTTTCCAGTTCAGCTCCTTTCAAATCTGAGTCTAGTGGAAGACATGAAAAATATACCTGTCATTGTCTCTCCTGGAATCTCTGGCTCTAACCACCTTTGATTACTCCCAAATGCCAGATGAAGAGCCAGCTCTGACTCCCAAAATCCACTCTGCATGTCCATGTGACAGACTAGAAAAGCCAAGGAATTCATTCCTTCCCAGATGTATGCACACTGGGGTAAAAAATACCCCAGTGCCAGCTGGGGCTGGAGCACACACCTGAAATCCCAGCACTCGGGGAGGCTAAACCAGGAGGATCATAAGTTAGGCCCACCCTGACCAAGTGAGTGACCTACTGAGACCCTGTCTCAAAAAATATAGTTTTTAATACTTTTAAAAGGATGGTGATATAACTGTGCAAAGGCCCTAGGTTCAATTCCCATTAGTAGCAATTAATCAATTAATTAATTAAAACATGAATACACTCAGGATAACTACCTGCAGAGCTCTACACTGGCTCCTAGATTCCTGAGAGAGTCCACATTCCTGTTACCCACAGTGATAACTCTCTTCATAAGACTTCTTTATTTTCTCTTTCCTTTATTATGACTCACTTCCTTACTCTCTGGACATTTTATTTTATCTAATATTACTTCTCTACTAAACTATACAAACTCAAATCCTTATCTCTTGGACTGCTTTTGAGGGAACTCAAACTAAGTAGAAAAATGGACACAAAATAATCATGTAGTGTGACAGGGAACATCACATCACATATAATACATAAGAAGCAAACCAGTGCAGGCTTGAGGGTCCGAGGAGACTTCCTGGAGAGTGGGGGTTGCAGGGACTGAGTAGGTTCTGAGGGACAAGGCATTGGGACAGCCCACTGGTGACTGCCACCACTGATCTAATATAAGCAATACTAGAAATAAAGCATGCATGTTGGTGCTCATGTCCTGTTGTATTCATAGCATAAACTCCCAGATAAGGAACTGCCGGGTCAAAAGGCATTTCGTTTTCAAAGGAGCAGGCTATACGGAACCTGGAGGGAGTTCTAGCTGAGGCTCACCAGGACCGGTGCAAATGTAAATTAAAGGTGATGGAAATGGTCGTGTGTGGCTGAACAATGATGAAACTACAGAAGTGAGACAGGAATTGATCGTGAAGGATCCTGTTGGCCAGGCTGAGAATTACAGAGACTCTGTCTGTCTGAGACAGAATTTCTTATCATGACCATTTCTACATCTTAGTAGAATTAGATATGAAACTAGGAATTTGCATAATCCAAGCACTTTTCTATACGTGTATTTTTCTTAACATCAGTTCCAATCTTGCTCTACCCCTGCTTACAGTACTTTTTCTCACTCTTCAGGTAGCTGTGCTGTGTCTTCAAGCCTCTCGCTTTAAGCTGTTTCTGGGTGAGGGGAGGACTGTGCTAATTTTTTGCATGCCTAATACAAAGCCCAGCTTGCGGCCAATTCGTGTGTACTCTGATGTCTTAACTCATTCATACACCTCTTTTCTCCTTTCATCCTGTTTGCCCCTCCCTGTCACCTCCCCCAACTCACTGCTGAGAGTCTCTTTGTAGTTGGTGCACATTATGAATCACAGCAGCAACCCCCAAAGGGGAAACCCTCTCTGCCAACCAGCTGGTCCAGCCTCATTCCATTAACACTGCAGAGTGGTAACTTTCCCATTACACAACCCATTTCATTATGTATGGGACTTAGACCCTGCCCCTGAAGAATTCTGAACCCAGCTGAGCATGAGCCGAGCAGCCATCTCTCACTTCATGGGACTGCTCCAAGTCTTCATCCTTCCATTATCTTCCATCTTGTTTTCAGGTATGTGTTTCTTGACCTTTGTGGTGAAAATCAGAAGTTAACTGATGTGTGAGACACCAACAAACATGTACTCCCCACAGTGTGCTTAAAACACTACTTCAAGATCTAGGGCAGTGCGGTGAACTTAGGGCACATGTGTTATTTATGTCACTGAAAGCTCTAGAAGGTTTGCCATCTCTGATCTAGTGTAATCATCACTGATCTAGAGCTTAAATAATAGAAATCCTTTGGACTGGGCTTGAACAAGTTTTTCTGTGTTAAGTCAGTGCTTTAGACTTCATGAACCATAAAGTTTCTGTCCCAATTCTGCCTTCGCAGTAAGAAAACAGTTCTAGGCAATAACTAAGCAGAAAACCAGGACTGTTTCACTTTGACGTGTAGCTTTCACTTTGCCTCATCCTCAACCAGTTTGTCACAGCCTGAAAGCTTGAAACTTCCTAACACTCAGGAACTGAAGTCACATATGAAAACTGTAAAGGTGGTGACCCTTTCTCAGGCTTTCTATTATTTCTGATATGATCTGTGTCTGCTTTTGGGTCAACCCCAGGATCCAGGGGAGGGAGTGTGTGTGTGTGTGTGTGTGTGATATCACTGGACAGGAACACACCCAGATTTATAGATTGTCAAGAATGCTAACAAGCAATCAGATGGATTTGCTTAAATTAGGGAAACCTCTTCTCCATTGCTCAAATTCAACTGAAATAGTCACATTTTTAGGAAGAAGGTTTTTAAATCATGAGAATATGAAGGAGCTGAAAAACTTTAAAAGCAAAGTGAGCAAAACAATGAAACCTTGCTGAGTCATTGGCAGAGCATTCCACATGATTTAGCCAGCTGCTAATAATGACTGTAAGAGGCAAGAGGAGGAGAACCAGTCCCACAAAGAGAGTCACTGTGTCTCACACCTCAGCCTAAATTGGTCCTGCGACTTGACTGGTCTGAAAAGCGTTCTCAGTCATGGAAGAAGTTATCTGTCCTTCTAAAAGCAGGTAACTTGAAGCTGTTCATTAAGAATATGAGAGAGACAGAGAGACAGACAGACAGGGACAGAGCAGACAGAGAGAGAGACACACAGAGACAGAGAAAGAGACAGAGTCTTAGAAGCCTAAGCAAAGACACTGCTTACTCTTCTAGTTTCACTGGACAGCAAAAAATAACAAATAGTGATCTTGCCTTCCCAAAGGCCCCAGGGCTTGTGCTAAGGGATGGCGACTGTAGGTGGACACCAAGGGACAAGTCCTACCTGTGCACAGTGTCACCATCTTTCATTTCCTGTTGGTCACGTCGACCGCTTTCACAGACTTTGATCATCTTCAACTGGGTCATCTTCACAATGGTTCGACAGCACCCCCTGAGGCATAAATGAAGAACTAGAATCATGCGGAGCAGCATCTGGGGGATCACCTGGATTCTAATGGTGACATGGGAACTACATGACACTACTGTCCTGATGATTAACTTTGGTGGCTACTACGCTGAAAAGAAAAATCTCCTTCATGTCTCTTTGCTCCAACTATTTTTTAAGAATGTGACTCTCAGCATCAAAGTCTCTCACCAGCAGAGAAAGGCTGAGGGCACCAATAACTAACCAAAGGTAACAAGACTCATTCTTAAAAGTGCAGGATATACATCAGTGGACCCCTTCCCTCTCAAGTAGCCTGCCCAAATTTGTGCCAGTGTCTTATAGACACTTACAATTCATATTTATTTTCATATCTAGTTAATGAAGAAAAGGCTAAGTCCCCTGGTATTATTATAACTTCAAGAGAGACCCCACCCCAACCTATTTCACCATACCGATTTCTCTCAAATATTCCTGATACTTAGCAGACAATCAGTATATATCTGGTAGATAAATGAGTAAAACGATGAACTGAAGAAACACAGGGGGACAAAAATCACTCCATTCATTATACATGAACGAAGAAAAGTAGTTCGTTGAAAAGATTCCTGAAAATCTTAATGAAAGAGAAGGAACTCTTTTTTTCTTCAGTCCATCAGAAACTACTGATTATAACATTCTATATCATTATAATAGGGGAGATAACTTTTCTCAGATCCCTGCCATGTTTATATTATTTTATTTCTCATCACTTTACTGCAAGATAATTATTATCTCCATTTTTTAAACAAAGAAATGAAGCTTGATGATATTAAGTGTTTTGACCAAGGTCACAAACTAGTAAATGACAAGCCAGTTCTGTCCCTGTGCTTTCTGTAGCATAATATCGCCTTTATACTGACTCTAAAAAGGGAAGAGATGACCCCTGAACAAGGAGATGACTATAAAGCATTTAAGGTTAATTTAGAAACAAGCACATTGTTAGTGCTATTTCAAAGTTGTAGACATCAAAAGCCAAGATTAAGGTTCCATTGGAAATTCCTGGTGACACCAATAAAAACCCCAAACTCTCAAATTCCTGACTCACTTTGTTTTCTAGCCCAGTAGACCACAATGATTTAGAAACTTTGGAAAAATCTAATATGAAAAAAACAGACTCCAAAAGTTTAAACATATGGTGTGAACTACAATGAAAGCACCATAATTCCTAACTTACCTCATGTTCAGAACACGGATAGCACTGCTATGCACATTAATGAAGTCCAAAATATTTTCTGAGAATACAGAGAACAATAATCCAGGTTTTATGAGCAGACAATAATAAATAATATTTTTATAAGTGGTGAGAAATTTCTTTTCCTTATTATTTAAATCCTTAAAGGAGTGACTTTGACACTTTGGAATGCTGGTCTCAAAGGTCTGCCTGTTTTATGTCATGTGGGAGAAAAAACAGCCTTGCTGTTGTTTCTGAGCAGCTGATTGGAACTCACACGTTGGCTTCTGTGTATAGTGAGCCACAGATCCCTCTTTTCTTTTCCTGATTTCCCAGCTGGTAGCGTATGTAGCCCAAAGCAAGGCTTAAATTGAAAAATCTCCATTTTACTTTTACTCATACAGAGATGCTAATTTGCATATAAAAATAGTGAGAAATAGCCACTGGGATGAGTGGCAAAAACACCCAAATACAAACACAAATAAAACCCACGTTATGTCCCCCATAATAAACTCCTTGTTCACTTTAGCTTTCTTGAAAGAATTTATTTTCCCCCAAACTAAAGTTTCCTTAGTTAAAATCTCCTCTAGCCACACTGGAGTCTCATTTTGAGCTAACTCCCCTGGCCCCAGTCACCCAGAGGTGGCAATCATCTTCTATCTAAGGGCTGTAGGGCTGGTGGAAGCTATTTGATTGATGGTGAGAAAGAAGCACAGAAGCTTGTGAGAAGTAAACAGTGAGACAACACAAAAGAGAAGATCAAAGTCCTGTCCTGCCCTAAACAAGAAGGTGGGGCACCACTATTGCCTTTGAAACTGGTTTGTTTCCTCATCTGCGTTAGTTAGGTCATTGGTATTTGCAGCAACACTGGAGCAAGGACTAAAGTAACACCAGAAGCCAGGCATCATTCTTTTATTCTAAGAGGAAAGCAGATCTAAACTGACACATAATATGCACATATGCACAAACACATATTTATATCTGCTTTCATAGATGATGTTCAAATGCAGTGTTGTACGTAATTAATAAGAAGATCTTTTTGAAGAAGAAATGGAATTACCCATGAATAGTGTCACAGAAAGGAACTGGGTACCAGAAGAGAAAGAGAAGAGTGATTTCAAAACTGAAGAAGGGAGGGAAATGTCACTTTTGTTGGAGTGGATTTTATAACTCCACAGAGTTAAGGATAAGACTATGGAGACTCAGTGATAGAGTATAGGCCATTAGAAATCCTTGGCTTTTGGAAAGAAAGATATGGGTACATAATAGACCCATCCAACAAGAAAATGGCAACTGCTGTAAGAGAAAAGGTAAAACTTAGGAAAGAGGAGATATTACTTCCATATGAGAATAAAAAAGGCAGACTTCACGCTTAAAAGCAGAACCAAAGGAATAATCTTAGACAAACCAGCGGGATCATGGGAGGGACCTTCCCAAAAAACCTTGCAAGCCTTCCTCAACTCCTAGGCATTTTGAAGCTGAAGGTTGAAGAATGCAAGGCACTGTTCTCCCATAGGTCAGGGAGATCCCTTAGCTGTGACTGTAGGATTGCTTTGTCCAGGAGCCTCCCAAGTTTGCCACACCAGGATAGGCTTTTAATTGGTTTCTGGGTTCCTTAACTACAAATTTCCCACACTACATGCTGCACAAGAATGCACACCTCCCTTCCCAGGCCCCTCGTGTGACGTAGAATTGAGATTTGACTCTCAGCCAATGGTCAGCTCTCTTTCCACCATGGTCCAGCTGATAGGGAGATGTGTTCTTGTCCCCATTCATGAGAATGGCTGCCTCTGTCTGGAGAGGGAAGATGACTCTGTCAGCTGTAAAGGCTTTTTCTTCAAGCCACACCTCTGCTCTGTGTATCAGCATGAGCCATGTGACCTCTGCTCTCTACTGTGGCTCCTTCCTTAACATTGCCTCTTGAAGGTTGCTTTTCTCTTTTTGAGTTCAATCTAAAAAAAAAAAAAAAATTAAAGCAGTTCTGTGTATGAGGACTTGGCTGGGGTTTCCCATGCCTACTGTCTAGAGTAAGAGTCCCTTGCAACAAGGAAGCGACAGAGCTGGCCCCCAACTCTAGATATTCTAAATCTAAGGCCTAAGAATTTGCACAAGAGAAAATGAGGCTAGTGAAGACTAGGATAAATTTTTGCTCTAACATATTTCTTCTAGGCCACCCCTATAAAGTTGAAAAATATATTCCAAGTAGATTCTAATAAAGGAAGGGTAGAGGCGAACTACCCGCAAATGTTATTACAGGCAAAAACTATACATTACATAGCATTTTAGAAACTGCAAGGGATGAGGCTCTCTGGTTTAGTATTCTAGACACTGGTGCCAAGTTCCTGAACTTGGCATTGATGAAATTAGGGGCAAGGGCTTTGATCTAGGAGGAAACAAATAAGTCATATAATCTTGAATGACTCAGGGGACCAGCCGAAGTAATATGGATACCACAGATGCTCATAGAAAAAGAGGGCTTTTGCTCCCAATAGCTACAAGTTACGGATAGACTGCCATTTCTATGCAATGAAGTCTCATCAAAATACAAATATTAATAGTCTTATTTCCACTAGTGTTATATTCTATTATATAAGTCATTGAATATTGGTTGAGTTTTGACTTCACTATAACAATTCAGTTAATTGACTTGTTTGGTTAAATGAGTTCGCTGCTTCTAAAGAACTGAGGAATTAGAATCTGCCTCCAAAATTCTCCTTCATGCACTTGTAGATATATTGACTGACTCAAATTAGTAAATATTTACCAGTGCAAAATAAAAGCGTGGGCATGAGCACAGAATTGGGGTTCCATTGTGGTCTTGGGAAAGTTAATTAACTCCTGAGCCTCAGCCCCTCATTTGTAGATTGGGGATAATAAGACCCATTTCTTCAGATTGTTGTGAGATTAGATGAGGTCATGTGTGAAGAAGGCTTGGAATGGGTCCCTGTGGACTTCACACTGCACCAGGAGCACCTATTATTGCTGTCCTTGTTCTGAAACTGAAACTGTCTCATTGCCAGGGAGGCGCTTGTGGCATGAAAGACCTCGGGTAGGTTCACAACAATCAGCAACCTAAGTCATTTGGGAAAAGGTGGGGTTGGAAATGCAGGCAGTGATTGACCTAAGGACTTGCACAAGAGAAAATGAGGCAAGTGAAGACTAGCTCATGGATACCCCAGCTGATACTTGAGTCAGTGCCCTCAAGCTGTGCGATTAGTTATTGACAGAGAATTCCCTGTCCCGATCGGATACAAATCTGCAAGTGGTTCTATTCAAGAGCCACTTTTTGGACTGGTTGCTACAGTCCAGCAGTCAGTGCCAAATTGTTTTTCTGTGTAATTATTGCCTGGTAGGAAGCACCATGGCCTGGAGTCCAGCTGTAGAAATTTTGACTACTGTTACTTAAGGGATGCCAGCTAACAAACTCTCTCGAGCAGAAAGCGATTTTAGGTGACCGGGAGACATTGTATCTTCAGAAAAGCCACCTCCTCTCTGGCTTCTCCTAATACCTTCCAGAACCTCTCTCCAGCTTCCCACACACAGCACTGGCTCTTCTGGGCTGGGAAAAAGAGACTGATCTCCCTAGGTTACAGAACTTCTCTCTTTCCTGTGCTATCTGAACAACTGTGCAAGGGCCACATAGATTCTGCAGTTAAAGAGGAGCTTGCAGGGAAGGGCATGGCCAGGACTGTTTCATATTCTGTCAAGTTGGGGCTCAAGTTGCCTCCAGGGGACAGCACCTCTGCTGGGGCCAGCTACATAGGCTGCCTGTCCACAGGATCAGAGCTGGAGTCGCAAGTTGCTCGTCTTGCCCAGAGACTGTTCTGAGCTCAGTCAGGGTCTGCTCATGGATTATAAGTTGAAAATGCTTTCCTATTAAGACAGAGATTCACACATGGAAAAGCCAATAAACCCTGAAGACCCATGCCCATGGTTCTTACAGGACACCCCAGAGCCTGACAGCAGCCTCACCTGGAAAATGGTTAGAAGTGAAAATTCTCAGGCCTTATCTCATTCTTACCAATTGATTTAGAAATTTTGAGAGTTAGATCTCTTCAATATTTTTAAAAATCTCTCTTGTTTTTAAAAATCTGATGGAAGGTTAAATTTGAGAACCACTGGCCTGTAATACCCTGCTGGTGGTAATGAACAAAATCCTTTCAGAGAGGTCTTATGGCATCTAAAGGGTGTCTAACCAGGTCCGATCTAAGAAGGGCAGGGCACGCGGAGGCGGCACTGGATCAGACAGAGCGGATGCACAGGAGCACACCTGGGCCTCTCTGAGAGCTGTTTAACATGCTTTCATTTGCTCACTTGCTAATTAAATTTCAGTACCTCTTCCTAGAGGTTCCTAGAGGTTGTCTTTCCTAAGCACCCATCCTGAAGGTAAAAATCTGACCTCAATAAATTTCTATGAGGTCCCTGCTCAGAGAAGAAAAGATTAGCTGAAAAAGGAAGAGAAGTAGAAAAAAGGAAAAAAAAAAAAAAACAGATGGAGAAACAGACATAGGCAGATTCACCCCAACCAAGACTAATGGAAACCCAATTACCGTGCCTCCACTGGCCATCAACTGACCGTCAGAGGAGCCGCCTAGGAAGTGAATGATGCGCTGTCCTGCTTGTTACAGCAAACCATAGACAGGAGCAGGTCATCTGAGACGAGGATCCAGGAGGGGCATCTTGCCCAGGTACAGGAGTGGTAACAACTAGAAAAGAGGAGGACACGTCAAGGAAATGGGACAGCAGGAAGAAAGGGCAGGGGATAAAGACCTCAGAAAAAACCCTTCTAGGGTACTATACCATGCGAGGCTTAGTGTTCTCTGGACCTCGAGCTCATAATTCTTCCTCTGGGTCAGCCTCACCCCTACCACGGGGAGCAGTGAGTGCCCAGACCTTGGAGTCAGACTGAGGTAAGAGACCAGAAAAATGTCGTTTGCTTATCTTAGGCCCATCATAGCTTCTTGTAATGGGGAGGAAAGAGGAAGGGAGGGAGGACGGAAGGGAGGGGAGGAG
>PVLA01007718.1:0-100439 GCA_004027455.1 Hydrochoerus hydrochaeris | reverse complement strand
GCCGCCCTCATTCTCCCTTGTTTTTCCTTCTCCTGGATCAGTGCTCTCAGGGTTCTGAGCTGGGGGCCTCCTCCTGCCTCTCTCTCCTGTCATGGCTCTGGCTTCCTCCACACAGGTTACAGTGCAGGCTCCAGCCCCTTTCTCTGTTGGCCGTGTTTCCTCTGAGGCGTGCTGGCAAGGGACCTCCACCCTCTCCTGCCTGCTCTTGTCACTGAGTTGCAAGCAGTGGCTGTGTTTGTGTGCCTTGTTGCACCAGGCCAGCCAAACTTCAGGTGCCTTCACCAGGTTAGTGCTGCTAGGTGCAGTGAGTCGATTTGGGATGACTCCTTGGGTCCCAGACAGGGGCATGACACAGTCTAAGCAAATCTCACACATCTGCTCTTGGGAAGGGAGTACCCAACTGAAGTCACGGTCGCTCCCATTTAAGGCTCCTCCTGCCCGATTCCAACATGTGGCCCATTTGGTCGCACCCTTCCTGTGTTTGTGGGAGTCTCATTCCCAGCATTGACTGTGGATTAATGAAGGTCCCTTCACCGGCTCCACTCTCCATTGGGCTCACCAACCCCCAACTTCAGCGCTGCTGTGCTTCCTGTGAGTGGTGGTGGGAATGAGTTTGGGCAGCTCTGCCTGGCAGTGTGGATTCAAGCTGGTGCAAACTTGGCGGGTCATCACGAAAATGCTGTATACCATAATTTTTCGCTGTTTCAGTTGTAGAGTTGAAGTATTTGATGAGCTTTTTTACATTTCAATTTCTTCCTGTGTCAAGAGGATCCATCTCCCTCTGTCTGGGTCTCTCCAGGATGTTTTATTCTGGCAAATGTGTTGTTTCTTCCAGGAGGTTTTGTATTTTGTTGCTCACTGATTGGCTATCTTGTCTTCTTTCCCAATCTAAGTTTTAATGAATTTTTATTTTTCCTCTAAATTAATTAAAGAATCTTACTATAAGATATATTTAAATGTCTTCTATAGTCAATTCTTATTAATTTTGGTAGTAATGTGCTATACAATTTCTGTAAGCAAAGAATTTGTGAATTTCTAAGAATTGCCTTTTAGGAAAAATACAGGGTTACTGTGAACCTCATATCCTAATATTTCATTAACCAATTAATAAATAATCTTCTTTTATGAAGCTTTCTGCTTAATAACATTTAAAATATATTTTAACTAATTAAACATTAAACTCACAACAATACTGTAGTACATAGCCAGAAAGTTTGTCTGACAGTGTACATTCTCTTCAAGGTGTAGTGACACAGAAACACTTGCCAGTACTTCAAACTGCTTAGGGTTGTGTTAAACAATGAAAATGCCAATAAAAGTCATGCAAATGAAGAAGATACGGCAGTAAACTCCTGTCATTGAAAACGGATATGTGTGTGGGTATGTATATGTATGTATAGCACAGTGTGAGATCCAAAATAGGTATGTGTGGCATCATTTACTTTGACCTTACTGGGAGCATGTATGTGAGGTAATTTTCATTGTTTTCTTCTCTCTGTGCATGTTTGTGAAAGACCATGAGAGCACTGCTGCTACAGATTTTACAAATCCATTAAATAAGTGTTAACAAGTAGGTGAATTTGCACAGCTAACAAAAATTCTCTAGTTGCTTTTAGAGGTATAAACAGGACGATAGAAATGACTATTTTTGTTTTTTTCATTGCAGGGATTTGAACCTAAGGAGCTCTACATGTTTGGCTCTTTGTCAGGAACCTACATTTCCCAGCAGGACAATTCTTGTACACTGGAATATTCACATTTCTATTCTGATTTTTGAAAGTCTGAGACTGCCTAGCTTCATACTGAGTTCTCACTATGTATCAGCTCTTTATTTCATGTAATTCAATCATACAGATTGCAGGAAAGCAGGAATCATATAAAGTCAGGAAAGCAGATTGTATTGTATTAGGTTGTGTATGTACAGGGAGACATCCCTGCTCTGCTGGGGAGAGAGAACCTTCAGGAGGAACCAAAGTGCACATGTGATTGCAAGAGACTAAACAGAAATAAGTGTCAGGGCAGGCTGAAGTAGGATCTCAAACAATGTGTATTATGAGCTGACAGTGACAATCTATTAAAGTCACATATGGATCTATGTTTTAAACTCACAGTTTATGACTGGAGCTTTGAATTGAGTGTGGCAAATGTGCAGACTTCCTTGAAAAAGAATCACATGCCATGAGCTTTTAAAGAAAAGCTTGGTTCCAGAAGAGTCTACAAAAGAACTAGCTCAGGTTCCAAGAAAATAAAAGGTAATCTTTGGTAGGCCTTTCAAAATGTCTTATTTGTATATTCTTCTTCACTTTCTCAGCAATTCTATGTGATTTGACATCATTTGCCTCTCTGTGAAAAGGAATTAAATGTTAAAATTTTATTTACATGGAACAAAACAAATGTAAAACTTTAATAATCTCAGCTAGAATTTGCCTTAAAAAATTAAAGCATGGGCCTGGTCTTATACCATTTACCTAGCATTCCAGGGAAATAAAATGATTAAAGTGATTACTAATGCTTTTAAAGCATGACCTTTTAAAGACAACTGAAGATAGAATATTTCATATATGCCAACTAGCTGTGGTCAGGTAATGAAGTACGTTTGACCTACAAAGCCACTTGTTATTTACTGCTACAATGTAGGCTTTTTTGACCTTGGATGTGTAGTATAGTCTCATATCTTAAAGATGGCATCCAACATTTGCTCTTATATGAGCTCCCTATTTCATCATTACACCACTGCTCCATTCCTTGAAGTGAGTCTTTGTACTCTTGGAATTATTTTATCAGTTGGACTATTGTAAACCAACTAATTCTACTAACGAATCTTTGAATAAAGGGTGAGCAGTTATTTTAATTAACAAATTGTTTTTCCACCACAAAATAAAGTAACAATAATGACAAAGTAATAGAACTACCCTCAGCACAAATTTAAATGAACTTTAAGTAAGTTGGCTATAAAATGCCTAGGTAAAAAGAGAACAAAGAATGAAATCATGAAAGAAGATTAAGACATAAACATCTAGATACACCTGTTACTTTGTGGTGAGGTTCTTTCAGCACACTAAAAATATTTTATATAGCACAGCAAATAGAGGTAATGTCCTAAAGAGAAAGAGGGAAAATGGATTTAAAAATCCAAACTTGATCTTTCCTGTTCTTGTTTTGTCACACCCTATAACTTGGTCTTGTGTCACTTCAGTCTGTCATCTCTTTTTCATCTTATTTCTGGCCTGTATTTTGTGGGTCATTTTCTTGGCCATTTATGCAGCAATTTTCTGAAAGATTAATTCCATAGGATAGATCCAGCAGATAGAGTCCTGGCTCATGTGTACAAGGAGCAAAGAAATTACACATGTACATCTCATCGTAAAAGAAAAGCAGTTGTATATTTGTGGCATGACGTGACACAAACAGAAAAGTAGTGCTGGGACAACAGGAAGTGAAAAGGGCAGCATGTAGGTAAATTAGGGTCCTCACTGGTCTCTAGATAGACTGTCAGGAGTCACTGCGAGGGTGCCGAGTTATCTCAGGGACTTTCAGTGAGCATTCACTTCCCAGGATTCACTCTGATTAAATTACATGTATAAGATGTAGTCCGTATGTATGAACATTTAACCGGATCCGAGTGGAAGAAGGGTACTGAATATCAGACCAAGAGATCTAATGTTCGTGTAGTGTATACAGGACTGTAGCTTCAGAAATGTCCTGGGTTTTTTGTATTTTTTACCTCTCTTAGCAAAATGGGAAGAGGATTGGCCCTGCGTTGTTGTCTAAACTCAAGTGGATGAAAGGAAGTAGTTTCCCCAACCCCCATGGTGCTACCTGTACTAATATTTTACAGTCTGTGGTTCACAGTAGTATCTTAGTGCCTCTGAATTCCTGATACCCTCTCCATTCCTCTTCATGTAGTTGGTTTCACACTCTTATTTCAGAAGTTTTGTTCTTTTTAGATTTGTGCACTTGGAAAAAATATGTGCTTTATTATTTTAGAAAACTCAATATATATCAGAGACTTGTGATGCATTTTTGTATTCACCAGTAAGGAGAAAGAAATGCCTTGTTTGAGGAACTGTACTAGGTTCCAGCTAGGAACAAATAAGAAAGTAAAGCAGGCATATGTCTGGCTCTCCTGACAGTTACTATGTAGTAGAGGAGACAAATGTAAGACAACTACATAAGCAAAAGTTTAATTAAAAATTGAGGTGAGTCCTGTGAAGGAAAAAATTCAATTGTATGAGGACAAAAGTAGCAAGGAAAACATCTATTCATTTAAAATAAATAAATGCAAAAATTGCAAATTTGGGATATAGTTTTTGCCTTTATTTTTGATATGATGATAAACAGATTTTAGTACATCATTTAATAGTCATTTGGTCCCTAAGCATTTACAACGTCACTCTTGATGAAAAGTGTTTATCGACATACTTCAAGTATATAACTGAATTAAATAAGAATGTACCTTCTCTATAAGGGTAAAATGCAAAGTTTTATTATATATTTTAAATGTAGAACCATGATCTCAATAGGACTGCATTTTATGATGACCTGATGTATTTTATGTAAAAGACAATCTATCTTACTACAATTTACTTTAGAGATAGCATCTCACTGTGTAGTTCAGGTTGGCCTTGAGTTCATTATTCAGCCCAGGTTGGCCTTGAACTCTCGGCAGTCCTCCTGCCTCACTCTCCTGAGTGCTGGGATTACAGGTGTGAGCTATCACACTTAGGCAAATCACTTTCATATTATAGGCCCCATTACAATTTTATAAGATGTTTGTAAGCTACAAAATTTGGGGCATTGTTGTGTGTCTGGAAATCTCTTTTTATGGGAGAAAAGAGTCATCCAGTTTGCTGTAACTTTTTTGGTTAGCTAACCTTCTGCACTAGCTTGGTTATTCTTCATTTAGCAGTTTTTAAAGATGTTTCTTCTGAATATTCCTACTGAGAAGTGTTTACTATATTTTAAGTTTGTTCTCTGAGACAATTTTACCTTGTTTTCAAATGACTTGACTTTTTATAGTGACATCCAGGTTAGAGCTCCAAATCTGTAGTCTGAAATGTGACACATTTAATGTTTTGGAAAAAAGTGTACTTAGGAAAGCAATATTCTTGATAGTAAAATAAACAATGACATTTTCTCTATAAATTTATATTTCCTGTAAGTAGCAGTTTTATTTTGTGACCCCTGACATAGATAATACTACTATATATCTGTCTATGAGACTGGGAGTTTCTGTAGTCCACAAGTAAAAAGTCATATGAAAGGATTTATGTCTGTTTTATTTTTTCCATGGTGATTTATATATTTGCATTAGAAACTCAGTGCTATACTTCATTTACTATTGTTTAAATATTAGTTGACTAATAATAAAGAAAGAATTAGCCTTGCACTGGGTGCTATAGATACAAAAGAAAAAAATGGTTCCTGTCTTAAGAGAACCCTCAAAAGGGGAGAATAAAACAAGTACCTTAAGATATGGGATCTCTAGAACATGAATTACTGTGGTAGAATTATATTGAATTATTAGAATTACATTGAAAATATCATTGGAGTGCAAACTGTCAAAGACACTATAAATTATATAAAATCAACTTAGATTTGCAGATTGGAAAGACAGGGCATTATTTTTACATATTTCCAGAAATAATTTAAGATTATCTCATCAAAGTTTTATATGGTGCTTTACATATTCTAAAGGATCATGAAAGTTGATTTCCATGATAGTGCAGTTAACCACATTCCTTTCCATGTCACAGTGACTCTTCTTTCCTGGAATTATCATAAGGATTTCACTTACTTTTCCACAGTGAATCATGCTAGGGACCATGTATTTGGTATTTCACCACTGGGACAAATTATGTTCAATAACAACACAAAATGACAAATGTAAAGTTTCTTTTTAAAAACTGTGTCACATCACTTAAGGCCTGGTTAAGCATCCTTATCAAAATACTTACTGATAAGACAGCTGTGCTCTACTTTTGTTTTACCAAATCTAGCAAGTATTTTATTTGCAATGAAGAAACTGAAGGGCCATCAACATTGTATAGAGCCATCTGCTTCTCAAATTAGTTTCATACAGGGGATTTAATCCTCAGTAATTCTCAGCTACTTGCAATTCTGGAAATTTATTGTAGTTTATAAGTGTACAGTTAACCACAGACATCTAATTCCATTCTACCAGCTAATATCAAGTGTGTTAGCACAGTATTCCAAATGGCAAAGACATAAAAATAACCCTGGACTTGTTGTTGATAATAAATCATATCACAGGGCTCTGTCTAAAGTAGGAACTCTATATGCCTACTAAGAAGCATATGGTGAAACATGACACATGGTCCAGTTTATAAAAGTACAACTTATAAAATTTTAATGTAGTTATAGCATGTGGGGGTCCTATAAATAATGAGTTATAGATTTCATCAATATCTCGATTGGGATTGGGCTGTGTATTGCCTTTATTTTTTTTCAGCCTCTTGGATTATAATATAAGTCATTAAGCATATTTTGTTATGTGTTCCTAAGGCATCTTTGACTCATTTTTCACAAAACAGAAGGAAACTGTGTGCAAGGTTGAATATGTGTGAGTTAAAAATCAAATGTTTTTAGAATATTTAAATAAACAATTCATTTTTTGTCTATGTCTGAATACATTTACAGGGTACTTTCCTGTGCAATGTATTAATAGTCTGGAAGATGATTATAAAAATTGTTTCTTCCATACAGTCTGTAGCTAAGCCTGAAAATGCTGCTGTTTTTCCTCACTAACTCCAAGGCTTTGACATATTTTGATGTGCTCTGACCCAAACAATGAGCAAAATTTCTGGTTCACTAACAGTTTAATACTTTGCAAAACTGTGTAAACAGAGCTATGAGATATGAATCCTCAGTATCTTGAGTTTAATAATAAAAATTGGTCACATGTGTAAGTATAATAAAATATATCTTCTCCTTTGAGAAGAAAAACATATCTTTATATAAGCGTATAAACAGATGTGCTACAAATTAAAAGGACAATATTTGTGGCAATCGTTTACAGGTTCCCTAATAAATTTCCTTTGCCAAATAAATGTGGATAAAATGAATGTAAAAACAAGTAGATTCATGCAATTGAATCTTTATCCTTTTTAAGTATTTTTCATTCTGTATATACTCAAAGTCTCCAAAAAATTGTCAACAGCATGTACATGAATCGTCTTTGAAAACTAGTAAAATACCCTTTGAAATATTCATAAAATGCATGTTTAATGAAATGTACTAATAACTATCACAATGCTTTTGAAAATATTACATCACAGCAAGTCCTAAGAGCCATATTTAAAATTTAAATTGCATGAATACCCATAAATTTTTTCTTTCAATTAATTAAACACTATGTATTAATAACTGTGTTACAAGCAGTGTGAATGTGGCTATGATCAAACCCACATTCTCTTCTCTTTGGGTTGATTTAATTACAGTTTAGAACACAAGATGAACAAAAATAAATGCAAAGTTATTTTATGCTAAGATTCTATACTGTTTAAATGCCCATAGTTAAAAAGATATATTGATTTGGTGCAATTTCATCAAAATCTCAGTGACCTAATGGAAATGAAATCCGAAAGCTTTGTATGGCTCCACGAATGAAGTGAACCATCATAAGCAGTTCCAAAGAGGTGGAGATCAAACTGAAGGCATCACACGTTCTGATTTAAGTTTATGTTACAATGCATAGTAGTCAGAAAATGTCACACTGGCATTAAAGGCAGACACACAGAGAAGTAAAAGAGAAAGAGAACTCACAAATAAATTAAAACATCTATGACCAACTAGCCTATCAACAGGACACTAAACAGGCACAATGAATAGAGTGGGAAATTCCGAATTTTTCAATTAAAAAAATTAGACATTTATTTTACTACATTTACAAGAAGCAATTTAAAATTGGTGAAGTATTTGATGTAAGACCTGAAGCTGTGCATCACAAGGGGAAACCTTCTTGACGTGGGCTTTGGCAGTCATTTTTTTATATCACTCTCAAAGCTCAAGCTACAAACTCAAACATATCAGTAAGACTAAGTCAAACATGGAAACAATCCACAAAATGAAATGATTTCCTACATACTGAGAAAATATATTTGCAAACTATGGATTAAATAACGTATTACTATCCAGAAAATAGAAAGAGCTGCTACAATTCAATAGAAAGAAAACAAATCCCAATTTAAAAATTGGTGAAAACTTAGATAGGTATTTCTCCAAAGAAGGCATAAAAATAGCCAACAGGAGCATAAAGATGCTTGATATCATCAGTTATCAGGGAACTAAAAATCAAAACCACTATGAGATACTGTATCATAACTTACTATGATAGCTATTATCAACTTGATAAGTGATAACTAGTACTGGTAAGTATATGAAAAAAATGAAATCTTTGTCCTCCATGAGAATGTGGATAGGTTCATCCATTAAGAAAAACAAATGTCAAGATTTCTAAAGAAGTTATAAACTGAAATCGTGTATGATCCAGCTATCTTTCTTTGGAAATAAAAACACCATTTCATAAAGATATCTGCACTCTTACATTCATTACAACATTATTCATAATAGCCAAGATATGAAAATAATATTCACATCCATTAATGGACTAAAGGAAAAGCCTTGTGATTTTATATATATATATATATATATATATATATATATATATATATATATATGCAGAAATAAGGAATCAAACAGTGATTATTTTTAAGAGTCTGGAGAGGGATGGAAGAATGAGGAGTTGTAGCTCAAGGTGTAGAAAATATCAAATATATTGTATGAAAAATTTGAAAGATCTAAGGTACAATGTGAACATTATATTTAACACTAATGTAGTAGTTTTGTTGCTTATAATGCAGGAAGCCTTAGGTACTATTTCCAGCAATCCATGTAAAACCAAATATTATATTTAAGATTTTTCTAAGAGTATACTGTAGCTATATAGCTGTATATTGTGGCTATTTTTGCCTCATAGAAAAAATGTGCAACTATATATGAGATTATAGACATGATATATTAATTTATTTCACTGTAGATATTTATTGTACATATATGTTATAACATCATGTTGTATGCCTTACATATGTTTAAAAAGAGAGTATTGTATTAGCACAAAGACAGACATATGTAGTATACCAACTGAACAGAATACAGTGCTCAGAAATAAGTCTGTACATTTAAGGTCCACTGATCTTTAGTTGCCAAGGATACACAATGAGGAAAGAATATGTCAACCAGAGAATAGTGCTTTACAACTAAATATAAACACAAAAAATACAAAATATAAATACCAACTCTTAGCTGCAAGGCCCTATACAAATGAAAACAAAGTTAAACATTTCCAACACGCAATGGCACAAAATAAGCATTACCATTCCAAAAGACTCAAAGTGGGGGACTCAAAGGCTTGGTACCAAAGCAAATCCAAAATACAGCAGGACAAACATTAAGTCTTGTAGTTCTATGTCCACCATCTAAAGCAATCTGTGGCAAATTGTGAGCTCCAAAGGATTTAAGTGATTCTACCTGTATGGCACTTCTGGTGGTTACAGATTCCACAGCTTCTCTCTTAGGCTGGTTTTTCTCCCTTCTTGCAGGTTTCCTAAGATGATCCATGTTCCTGGATTTTCCAAACTTCTGGGGTCTCCACTGTACCTCTGGCTTAACACTCACAGCTTCACATACTTCCCTCTCAGGGGCACACTGCCCGAAGTCCCAAGCCTTCTGAAATCGAGGTGGAAGACTTATCAACTTTGAAACTCTTGCATTCTATATGCATCTAAAACCAGTGCCATGTGGATGATGCTGAGGTCTGCTGCCATCTGGAGCAGTAGCCAGGCTTCCTTCTCTCTTGGCTCTAGGGGGTGGGTGTCTGGACATGTGGACACTCTGAATCCAATACTAAAGAAAAAATTTTCTATACTGCTTCCATCCTGAAACATGGTGCTCTTTGCTTTTGCCTCAAAGCAAAGCCTTTCACTTATGCAGTTTTAAGGCTGTAGAGGTTTAAGACTTGCTGCTTTTTGTGATGCCTTCAGGCCATCTTTTCTATTCTCCTGTTCTTTCTCAGCAATTTCCTCAGCTCTGTCTTTGCAGTCCACAGCTTTATTGGAGATTTTTTTTATTGGAGCTTCCTTACAATGTTTTAAATCATCCTGGTGGGCCCTTTTGCTCTTGATTCTTAACATAGAACTGGCTAAAATCCCGTAAAAGTAGCCATGTTAAAGCCTCAACATTGACTGCCTTAAAATATCTGCCAGATTAATTAGTCTGCTGCCCTTAATCTTAGTTTCAGGCAAAGTCTCTGGATATGAGCAAAATACACACAAACTTTCTTTCAAGTCACAACATACATCATCTGGAGTCCAGCAAACAATTCAATCCTTCTCAACAGAAACCTCCTGTTACACACATACCACCTCAGCACTCTCCTCTTGCACAGACTCAGGATATTTATAGAGTAAAGACCCTGGCTCCCTGATGAGTTGTGTGGTTAAACTTAAAAATTTCTCAAATTGACACAATGTATCAACCATCACACATCCATTTTCCTATAAAATACTCCAGTTTATCTTCCTTTACGATGGAGTAGTACTCCATTATATTTTCTTTAAAAACACATTTTAAAAAATCATTTCTTGTTGATGGGCAATTCAGCTGTTTCCAAGATTTAGCTTTTATAAATTGAGCTGCTAAAACATAGATGCAGTTGTATCTCTGTGGTATATTTTTAATTCTTCTGGGAAGATACCCAGAAAAGGAATAGCAGGGTGGAATGAGACCTCTAATCCTAGTTTTTTGAGGAATCTCCACACTGATTTCCACAGTGGTTGTGCCTGTGTACACTCACACCAAGAATGCAGAAGTGTGCCTTTTCCCCCACAACCCCTCCAGCATTTGTTCTTGATAAATTTCTTGATGATAGTCATTCTTTCTGGAGTGAGATGGAATCTCAGTGATGTTTTATTTTGCATTTTTCAAATGACCAATGCTGCTGAACACTTTTTCATGTGTTTATTTGCCATTTGCGTGTCTTCATCTGAGACATATATATGCATTTCAGTCATGCATTTTTTAATATGGTCTTTGAATTTAGGGGGTCTGATATTTTTCAATCCATATATATAGAAGCCCTTCATCTGAGGGAGATCCAAGATTCTTGGATTCTTGGATTCTCTATTTTGCTGATTGATAAGTAGCAAGATAGAGAGCCTCTCTGAGAAAAACAACTCAGATGCTAGAATCTAGCATCATAGAGATGACCAGATGAAAGCAGAGGAATTCTCATGACCCAGGGAGAAACTGAGGAAAAATAAAAAAAAAAAAAGAAGAAATGTGGACAGAGGGCTGGAGCTGGGCATGCTCCCATTACTGTACTGGGCGCTTCTTAGAGTTGGGTGACTCACAATCGAGTTGAGGTCACACCCCTCTGAGAGCAGGGGTTGGTGAGCTTGAGACCCTTGGCGGGAGGAGGTGCTGAAACAGGGAGTGGAAATGGTGAGCCAAGCTGCATGGACCTTAGTAAGTGCTGGGAACTGGATTCCACAGAATGAGATAACTGGCTAGATGACATATTGGATTTGGGCAGGGCAGACTTGAACCAACAAATGAGGCAGCCTCAGTTGGCTGCCCCTGGACCAAAGCAGATTGGTGAGATTTGCTTGGGTTCGGTCATGCCCCTGGTCGGTACCCAATAGCCAGGGATGAGGCTGTTGTGAAACTGACATCAGCAGAGCACACACAAACATACTGAAGACACTCACTGGTTGAGAGAGGAGGAGCCAGCCCACATTGCCCCTGTGTGCACCTCAAAGATCAACAACAAACAGGAAAGGGCAGCACTTCCCTACCTAGTATGCTGCAGAGGGACTGTAGCAATACCTAAAGGTCCAGAGACCTCCACCATCCACCTGTCTGAAAGAAACCAAAAACACGACAAGACAGAAAAAACAAAAAACAGACTGATGTACCCAGCAAAAATTAAATTCAAATTTAATGGAGAAAAAGATACTTCCATGACAAAGAACAACTGAAGAAATTCATGTCCACCAAACCAACCCTAGAAAGAGTACTGAAAGACATACTACACAGAGAAAAAAATGACCACAATCCCCAAAACAACAAGAGAAAGAAACCACCAGGTAGGATAAGCAATTAAATAAGAGGAAAAGCAAAAAGAAATAACTGGAACATAGCATGGCAAAGTCGAGCTATCAATGATATCCATAAATATAAATGGCCTCAATTCACCTTTAAAAAGAAATAGATTGACTGAATGGATCAAGAAACAGGACCCCACAATATGCTGTATACAAGAAACACATCTGACCCAAAAGGAAACTCATAGGTTAAAAGTCAAAGGATGGAAAACAGTATTCTATGCAACAGGAACCCAGAAAAAAGCAGGGGTATCTATTCTATTTGCAGACAAAGTGAATTTTAAACCTAAAATGATTACAAGAGATAGAGAAGATCACTACATACTTGTTAGTGGTAAAATTCAAGAGGAAGAACTAACAATTATAAATATATATGCACCAAATACAGGAGCACCCAACTATATAAGACAGATACTAATGGACATGAAAAACCAAATACACAAGAACACAATTATAGCAGGAGATCTCAACAGCCCATTGTCACAAAGAGATAGATCAACTAGAGAAAAAGACAGCAAAGAAATAACAAAACTGAATCATACCTGTGAGCAATTGGACTTAGTAGATGTTTACAGAGTGTTCCACCCAACCACATCAGAATACACATTCTTCTCAGCTGCACATGGAACATTCTCCAAAATAGACCATATATTATCCCATAAAACATTCTTAAGTAAATGCAAAGGTATTGAACTCATACCATGCATAATATCTGGCCATAGTGCACTGAAATTGGAAATTAATGGCAAAAGAAATTTTAAAACCTGCATAAATACATGGAAATTAAATAACAACCTTTTGAACAACCAGTGGGCTACAGATGAAATTAAAGAAGAAATAAAACGATACCTACAATTCAATGAAAATATAGAAGCAACATACTGTGATCTGTGGGATGCAATGAAAGGAGTCTTAAGAGGGAAATATATAGCAATAAACTGTCATATCAAGAAACCAGAATGAGCACAAATAAACAACCTAATGCTCCATCTCAAGCTTCTAGAAAAAGAAGAGCAAGCTAAACCCAAAGCTCATAGAAGTGAGGAAATTGTAAAGAATAGAGCAGAAATCAATGCAATGGAAGCTAAAAAAAAATACAAAGAATTAAAGAATCAAAAAGCTGATTTTTTGAGAGAATCAACAAAACTGACAAATCCCTAGCTAACCTTATCAAGAGAAAGAAAGAAAAAACCCAAATTCATGCAATAAGAACTAAAAAGGGAGAAATTACTACAGATCTCATGGAAATTCAAAAGATCATGAATACCTACTTTGAAAATCTCTACTCACATAGAGTGGAAAACGCAGAGGAAATGGACAGATTTCTAGAAACATATGAACTACCAAAGCTCAACCAAGAAGATATAGCAATTTTGAACAACCCAATATCAGCTATTGAAATTGAAAATGTAATTAAAAAGTTACCAACAAAGAAAAGCCCAGGGCCAGATGGATTCACTGTTGAATTCTACAAGAAATTTAGAGAAGATTTGATGCCAGTACTCCGTAAACTCTTCAATGAAACTGAGAAAAAAGCAATCTTCCCTAAATCATTCCTGGAGGCAAGAATTACTCTGATACCAAAACCAGAGAAAGATCCAATCAAAAAAGAGAACTATAGGCCAATCTCACTAATGATGATGGATGCAAAGATTCTCAACAAAATACTGGCAAATAGAATGTAGCACACTGTCAAGAAGATTATACATCATGACCAAGTGGGGTTCATTCCAGGAATGCAGGGATGGTTTAACATATGCAAATCAATAAATGTAACACACCACATCAACAGAGCCAAAAAGAAAAATCGCATGGTCATCTCAATAGATGCAGAAAAAGCTTTTGACAAAGTCCAACACATGTTCATGATAAAAACCCTTCAGAAACTCGGAATACATGGCATCTACCTCAACCTTATAAAGGCCATCTATGGCAAACAAACAGCCAACATTATACTAAATGGACAAAAACTGAAAGCTTTCACTTTAAAATCAGGAACAAGACAAGGATGTCCACTCTCACCACTCCTTTTCAACATAGTTCTGGAAACACTAGCCAGGGCAATCAGACAAGAGAGAGAAATAAAAGGAGTAAAGATAGGAAAGGAAGAAGTAAATTATCACTATTTGCAGATCACATTATACTCTATATAGAAGACCCAAAAAACTCCATTAAAAGACTGCTAGAGGTAATAAACAAGTTCAGCAGTGTAGCTGGATACAAAGTCAATGCTCAGAAATCAATAGCATTCCTGTACACAAAGAAAAAACTCACTGAGAGAGAAATTATGGAAATATCGCCCTTTACAATAACATGTAAAAAAATGAAATACTTACAAATCAACCTAACTAAAAATGTAAAAGACTTATATGCTGAAAATTATAGTATGCTGAAAAAGGAGATTGAAAAGGATATTAGAAAATGGAAGGACATTCCTTGCTTTTTGTTAAGAAGAGCCAACATTGTGAAAATGGCCATACTCCCAAAACTCTTATACAGATTTAATGCAATCCCAATCAAAATACCATTGACATATCTCACAGATCTAGAGAAAACACTCCTAAAATTCATTTGGAAACAGAAAAAGCCTACAATAGCAAAGGCACTTCTAGGCAACAAAAGCAAGGCCGGAGGCATCTCAATTTCTGACTTGAAACTATACTGCAAAGCCACAGTGATAAAATCAGCTTGGTACTGGCAAAGAAATAGACCTGAGGATCAATGGAACACATTAGAAGATGCAAGCACAACTACAAAGACACTCAGCCACCTGATATTTGACAAAGGGGCTAAATATGTCCACTGGAAGAAGGATAGCATCTTTAATAAATGGTTTAGGAAAAATTGGCTCTCTACATGCTGAAAACTGAAACTAGATCCATACATATCACCATGCACAAAACTAAAGTCTAAATGGATCAAAGGCCTCAATATTAAAACAGAAACACTAAATCTACTGGAAGACAAGGTAGGTAGAAGTCTTGGAGACATAAGGGTAGGCAGAGAATTCATGAACCAAATGCAAACTGCACGGGAAACACTTCAAAGAATCAACAAATGGGATCTCACATTATTGAAAAGTTTCTGCACTTCAAAGGAAATCACCAACAGACTGAAAAGAAAACCAACAGAGTGGGAAAAAATTTTGACCAGCAACCCCTTAGACAAAGGACTTGTGTCCAGAATATATAAAGAATTGAAAAACATCAAGCCCCCCCAAATTCAAAGACCCTCTCCAAAAATGGGCATCTGAGATGAACACACGGTTCTCAGAGAAAGATATACAAATGGAAAATAAATACACGAAGAAATGTTCACCATCACTGGTCATTCGAAAATGCAAATCAAAATAGCATTGAGATTTCTCCTTACTCTGGAAAGAATAGCTTCCATCAAGAAATCAACTGATAACAAATGTTGGTGAGGCTGCAGAGAGAAAGGAACATTGCTCCACTGTTTGTGGGAATGTAGACTGGTGCAACCATTATGGAAATCCATATGAAGAATTCTCAGAAGACTAGGATTGGAAGCCCCATTCAATCCAGCTATCCCCCTCCTGGGTATTTTCCCCAAAGAACTGAAAAGTTCGTATCACAGTGATATATGTGCACCCATGTGCATAGTTGCATAATTTGTGATAGCTAAATCCTGGAAACAACCAAGATGCCCATCAACTACAGAGAGGATGAAAAAAAATGTGGCCTTCTTAAACAATGGAATATTAGTCAGCTATAAAAAAGGATGATCTTGAGGCCTTCATAGGTAAATAGAGACAATTTGAGACTATCCTCATTAGTGAAATAAATATCATATTTATTAATATTATATTGTGTCTCTAGTGTAAAGGTAAATAAGAACTACAAGAGTAATAATACCAAAATGTGTAACTGCTATTGTAAAAAAGAGAGGAAAAGAAAGTGCTCTAGGGGATATAACTGCATGAATGAGTGTGTAACATAGATGACTATATTGCTGAATCTTTGTTGGATCTTTGAGCAGAACTGTTTGTAGTCTGACTGTTTGAATATTTACTATTTACCCTTTAACTTTTTCATTTGAACAACTACATCCAGGATGACAGTACATAATTTATAAATTCCTGATTTCTTAGTTGGGCTTTTTCTCATTCTCCTTTTTCTTTCTTTCTTTTAGAATTCTGTATTGTTGCTACCCTTTTTTCTGTTTGGCTTTTTTTTTCTTCTCTTTAAATAAAATTTTAAAAATTTATAATTGCTATTGTAAAAAAAGAGGAAATAGGAATCTCTATAAAAGATATAGCTGCATGTATGTTTATGTGTGTGGGATTGATGACCATATTTCTAGGTTTTTGTTGGATTGTTGAACAGATCTTTTTGCACTCTCACTGCTTGAGTGTCTACTTTGTGTGGTTTAATTCTGTAACTTGAATAACTATTTCTAAAAGAACAATATGTAATTTATCAGCTAGTGATTTCTTACTGTTTATCTTCTTTTCTTGAAATTCTGTAATATTTCTACCTTTTTCCTGTTTTTTTTCTCTTTAAATATAAAAGATTTTAAAAAAAAGAAATAACAAAAACCTCCAACCACCGACCCATGGAAAATAAGTCGAGGAGAGGTAAATACAGCAGAGATTGAGAGCAGCAAACATACAGTGTCAGACATGGCCTCATCAGAAATAAAGAAATACTTCCATGACCTCACTGATGTATTTAAATCTGAAATTCTAACTCAGGTGAAGCAAGATATAAGAAGATTAACAAAAGAATTGCTGGGTACTCCTCAAGAAGACACAAATGGAAGAATGGAGGAACCCAGAGAAAGGAAAGAAGCCTTTGATGAAGAATATAAACAAAACCTAGAATAAATGAAACAGATCCAAAGAGACTATCAGGAAAGTAGGATCAGGAAGTAATGATACAAAGGGTAGAAGATGACAAGAGGATTTATAACTTAAGAATAAAAAATGTGAACAAAGAATCAGGGACAAATACAAATGAAATGAAATGAAAAGGCTATTCACAGAAATAATAATGAAAAGTTCCCAAGCATAGGAAATGGAAGCGATATATGAGGCATATAGAACTTCAGCCAACTACAACCAAAACAGATCTACACCCAGACATACAATAATCAGGATCCCAGAAATCCATCAATTTACAAGAATTGATTATGGTTATTGTAAAAAAAAAGAGGAAAAGAAAGTATTCTAAAGGATATAACTGCATATATGTTTAAGTATATAGGATTGATAACCATATTACTAAGTTTTTGTTGGATAGATGAACAGAACTGGTTGCAGTCTCACTGTTTAAATGTCTACTTTGTATGCTTTACTTTTGTAACTTGAACAACTACTTCTAAGAGGAAAATATGTAATTATCAACTAGTGATTTCTTACTAGTTTTTGTTTTTGTTTTGAAATTTTGTATTATTTCTACCCTCTTTCTGTTTCATTTTTTCCCCTTTAAATTAAAAAAAAAAGAAGCCCTTCATCTGAGGGACAACTGGCTATAATTTTTCACATTTTGTAGGTTGTCTTTTCATTTTATTGGTGATTTCTTTTGTTGTAAAAAAAACCTTTTAAATAAGGTGAGATTCCATTTGTTGATTCTTTGTAATATATCCCTTGTAGTCTGAGTTTTGTTCATAAAGTCCCTGCCTACACCTATGTCTGAGATTTCTACCTATTTTATCTTCCAGTAAATTTAGTGTTTCTATTTTAATATTTAGATCTTTGATCCATTTCAACTTTAGTTTAGTGCATAGTGATATACCTGGATCTGGTTCTAATCTTTGGCATGCAGAAAGCCAGTTTTTGCAGCACCATTTATCAAAGAGGCTCTCCTTATTCCAGAGCATATGTTTAGCTCCTTTGTCAAAGGTAAGGTGGCTGAGTGTGCTCTGGGTTGTGCATAAATCTTCTATTCTACTCTGCTGATCCTTAGACCTGTTTTTATAGGTAAATGGATGCAACTCAACATCATATTCATAAGCAAAATAAATCAAACCCATACATGTAAACACCATATTGTTTCAGAAGTGTGAGAAACTGAATGAATAAATAAGGCCCAAACTGTACAATAGATATTGTGATTTGGATAGAAACTGTTCAAAAGAGGAGAAAAACTGTGATGCGGGGAAGGAAGGGAAAAAAGAAAAAGTATGTATTTATACACAAGATAATTCATATGATTACATAGCTAATTTCTCTTAGTTCATTATAAAGAAAGTTTTGTGGTAATATTGTTTGGACCAGATATCATGCCTATATCTTGTACTCTAAATAACTGCTACATTGACAACAATATACATTGTGTTAATTATTGAAAGTCTCTTACTAACCTGTTTTGAAAATCTGTTTTATTGTTATTTTATTTTGTCTATTTAAAATAAAAAAATTATAGGAAAGAATTATAAAGAGAATGCTTGATTTAAAAACATGACTGAAATATATTCTAACTCTAAAAAATATTAAAAACAGAAGTGCTATATGAACCAGTAATCATACTTCTGAATATTTATACAAGAAGACTTAAAGTGAGTATCACAGAAAAATCAATACTCCCATATCATTGTGGCACTATTTGTGGTAGCTAAACTGTGGATAAAACCGCAATGTCCATCAGTAGATGAATGAACATAGAAAATGTGGTAAACACATAGTGAGATATTATTTAGCCTTTAAAAGGAAGGTAGTTCTAAAATATTTGACAACATGAATGAACATGAAGAACATTATGCCAAATGAAATAAGATGACTGCAAAAGAACAAATATTGCATTTTTCTTACATGAGCTATCCAATACAGTCATATTTGTAGGATCAGTGCATAGAATTGTGATTGCCAGGGATTAGGGTATATGGCAAATTAAAATTATTAATTTTGGAATTTAAACTGTAGTAAAGTAAGATGAATAAGTTCTAGGTGTATGTTGAGCAAGTATGTACCTGTAATCAATAATGCTGTATTGCAGAACTAACAATTTGTTAAAAGGACAAATCCCATATTAAACATACCAAAATTTAAAGAGTTCGTTATCTAATGAATTTCCAATTCTTTTATATTTAATTTAGGTATGCATATACTTCTATTCCAACCTGTACTCAAAAACTTGGGAATATATAAGACACAATGATTCCATTTTTGATATAACTATGAAAAACCAGGTTTCTTACAGGCAAATTGAAGACACAAGAACATCTCACACCATGATATCTCTACACTTAAAAGAGGTATCAAAAAGGTACAAAATGTACTTTTCATCTGTACAAGGAATTCTAAACTTCAAGAAAATGACTCCTTTTGAGGTCACTGGGCAACAAAGGAACCTGCTCACTTCCCTGGTAAGCAGCTGTGGCTCAATTGAGAGGTGGGCGACCCAGGGAAACAACCAGCTGGACAGTGTCTCCCAAGATCCATGCTATGTTTTAATTTAGGGTGCTGGGCAATGAAAGGACCTGCTTGCCTCCCTGGTAGGCAGCCATGAGCCTACCAGTGCATGGGCTGAGAATCAAATATCCCCACCTACCCATCATTAGTAAATGGGATCCAGAGGTCTGAGCATCTGTTGGGAGGATGACCACATGCAATATAGCAAATATGGGGGATTTCCTTCTATCATCTCTTTGAAGGCAAATATTGTTATCATTGTTCTGCCTCATTTTGATTAATTGTATTGCTCTATTCAATACTCTGTTTTGATAAATTTTATGATGTTCTGTATTTGGTTTGATTTTGCTGTTCCTGATTGAAAAGACAACTATTGTGAAGATAACGAGATATACTATGGTACCTATTACTGTTATCCTGGTAACCTGCTGTGAAGTTCTGTACCAATTTCACTACACTGTCTAGATTACCATTATTCTGTCTTGTTCTGTTGTATTTTACTATCTTCAAAATAATAATAATAATAATAATAATAATAATAATAATAATAAAAGAAACGAACTACTTTTTTTTTTGCCTTTGTACTCCTGTTGAAACTAAAAGCACATTGAAAGGAATGATATAGTATGCTACTCCTAAAAAAAGTTTTATTGAAACTAACTGCTCTAGTTCTTACTTAAATGAGAAAGTAAGCCAAGAGCCTATCAGTTCCACAACTGCACATTGAGTCATATAAGTGGTATATTAACACTTAGACCCATTATTAAAATTCTACTAAAATTCTAGTAAAAATAGGATAGTAAAGTATGCTTTACTATCCTATTTTTACTTTGTATATTTTGATAGTAAAGTTTTACTATTCTATTTTTATTAATAATTTTATAACCCATGTTGGTATAAATATATTTAGAGAGACAAAAAATGATTGAGATCAGAAATTAATTTGATATGATTATTTTAAAAAATGCATAAGGTAAACTTTTCATTAAATGTTTCCTGTTGATTATGACTGGAGAATGACTGGGGACCCTGAGGTTCCCAATGCCAAGGAGCTAACCAGCAGGACTCCAATCCAGGAATGAATTTCCCCTCAGATATGTAGTGCTGTACATGTCAACTGCTGAATAAACTTTAACACACAGTAGCAGTTAATTACTGTAATTGATTTTTTCTCCATAGAAGCCTGCATTCTCTTTACGTACAATTGTATAAAAGGGAGAATTAGGAATAGACAAGTGGAACAAGAAGTAATTATCAATTATGGGTACCTTTGGGCCCATGGACATTATTATCTTTTAATGACTTTGTTTGTCTTTATGTGATTATTTAGGAATTATATAGTTATTATTTCTCTTAGTGGATTGCATATGATCTCCTAACACAATGATATTGTAATTAAGAAAAAAGTCAGACATCATCCTTTGTATATTTTGGTAAAGAACAATTTGAAAATAATCCTATGGGGAACAATGAAAATATGACTAAACTATACTACAAGAATATGTTCTTTTTGATGTCCCTTGCTAATATTTTTATGGACCTTTTAAGTTTAAGTGATTTTTAATGCAACGGGCCATTATTAGGTCTCTCTTTCTGTGGTGTATACAGAGTTTCTTTGAACAATATCATACATTTCAGTCTTTATCACAGTGGGATCAATAAAGTAACAGACCACAATCCATTAGCATCATAAAGCAAATGTAATAAATGACTATATTGTAGTAAAAGTTGCATGAGCACCAGCAGCTGTACCAGAGATGTTGCTGCAGTAGCGCTTTATGACTGAATGGCACTCAGTGGGCTGATAACATTAGGAGCGTGCGTGTGCGTGCGTGCGTGCGTGCGTGCGTGCGTGCGTGTGTGTGTATCATGGCAGTTCCAAGGCCTGAATTTCCATTCCATAAATAATTGAAAGTACTTTTAGACTTTTCCATAAAATGCTTAATAAGACATCAAAAACTCCTTCCCTGTAGTGGAAAATTATATAGCTTTTTTACAGAGTATATTTGATGAAGTTCTAACTAGTAACTGTGGGAAAATTGATGATTTTAAACATAAGCAGTTGAAAGTAAAGAATGCATCAAGCAGTTTATGTTATCTTTGACTTGATTAACAGTGTCTTAGACTTAAATTTTTCTTCTTTACTAAATTTTTTGGCTTTTGAATTTTGAAGATTGCCTATAACAGCAAGATTTACTGAAATAAAAATGTACAGTATGCTAAAATCATGAAATACTCTGGATATGAGTGAGAAAAGCTAAAGAACCTGAGTACTGTAGTTAGTATTCTAAAAATGACCAAATATATATTTCTGTACTGTAAATGTGCAGTTCACCACAGGGTCTTTATATGTTAAATGAACAAAAATGAGAACGATTTTCCCATCTTATTCACAGAACAGATGAAATGTGAAATGAATGCTCATGGAATGAATGAAAATTTTCTATAATGTACAATCTGGTAGATTGAGATTTTATTTACAATAAAGAAAACAAAAAGAGAATTTCTCCCTAAAGAAAAATATTACAGTCATTTCTATCACCACATGAGTTCTTTTCTCTCTTTTAAAAAATAATAAATTCATAACTATTGCTAGTTTTCTAAATTCTTTCCTTGTTTTTCCTTTTTTTGGCTGTATAAAGGCTGAAGGGAGTCAGTGTACACGCTACATAAATTGAGGTGAGGTTACTAATCAATTATCCCAAACATTGTCAGTTACTCCACATGACATTTGTCCTTAGTTAAACCAAATACACATTATTAGTAGGCTATCATCTTAATGTGATATAAAAAGACAAAAATATACAAAATATTGAAATCCAATGAAGACGAATATGTCCAACACTGTCTCTGGAAAATGATTTAACAGATAAATCTCTGGTTTTGTATTTAAATAGTATTTAATCATCAAAGTAAAGAAAAATTTTTTAGAAGCGGCTATATATATCTCAGGAAAAAAGATTCTAATCTGTCTTAAATGTTTCTTACTATTTACTTTGCTGTTTCTCTTCCTCTTCATTTATTTTCCTTTACTAGGAGCTGCCTGAGATTCAAAAGTCCTAGAAATTTGAAATGACATTTGCCATTGCACTTTTATCAGGATATCTGTATTTCCTTGTCTCTATCGTGTAAATTTCAATATCATATGTGCCCTTTAAATTTTTCCTTGTACAGGGATGAAGAGAAAAATTTTAGAATAAAAGAAATCTTGCAACGTTCAAAAATTGTCACACCAGTGTGTGACTGAGGGCAAACTACATACCTGGACACAAGGGTCTTACATTCTATCCTGTTTAAAACTCCTATTGCTCTATAAAAGGACTACAGATTTGAATGCATTATGCCCTTGCTTAGAACCAACAAGAAATTTCAAAATGGGAATCAGAGAGAGAAAAAAATACTAGTACTTTCTTCCATAGAGAAGTGTGAAATAACAGAAATCAAATAAAACCGACCTTCTTCTGTCTTTGAAATGTATGAAATTCTATTTTAACATTTCCCTTTGTCATTCTCTGTGTTGTTAAACCATGGTCAGCCCATATGTGCTGATCTCTGTGGAAAAGCTGATAGCCAGGCTGTTAAGTACAGTCCTACCACTTCTTCTAGAAGTCTGCTCCCCTGTACCAACCATTTCTTCTGAGGATAGATCTCTCTGACACTTGCATGCAGTGCTAATTTTGATACAGGGTTATGAAATGTTTTAAAATGGTTCATAATTATCTCTCTAACCACTCTGTATGTCAGACTAGCAACTGACCCTGTATGCTGTTCTCCACCTACATTCTATCTAGTCCTAGGTTCAGTGTGCTCATCAATTCTGCAATAAGATGAAATGGCACATTAAAGCCTTACCAGCTAAAGATGGAAGACCAAAAAATTGATGCTCAAAATCAACTGTTTCACTCTTGTGTTTGGATTATTTACTGCCCAAAACACTGAAGTTGAAAGATTAACTTCCACTAAAATTCCACTATTGTATTGTGCCTATTCCTATCCCAAATGATTATGTAGGGCTGAGCTGAAGTTTTCCTAAAGCCAGACTGGCCTGGAAAGAATTTATTAGACTGAAGAGAGTGTGAAGTCTCCTTTCACCTTCAATTTTAAAGAAAGGAAATTATTTAATAGAACAAGAAGATGATTTGCCTAACCCCAAACCCCAGGATAGGATTTTAGAAAACAGTCAGATTCTTAGAGTAAAAGTTACCTAAATCTTACTGCTGGAATACAATCCACTAAGTGAATAGTCTCCTCTTTCAAAGAAGAAAATATGTCCCCCATACACAGTAAGAATTCTTACTGATGAATATGTAGACACATGACCTTGGATCCAGCCAGCCAGTGACATAAAGAAGTCATTGTTGAACTCACCCAATTTTATACATTTGAGATAATATCAGCTAAACCTGGTTGTACATTAAAATTAAACCTACTCCCTTTCCTATGTGATATATTTATAAGTTTTATTTCTTCTTTGAGCTCTTCATGGCTGAATCTGACAGCTGTATTAACCAATCACTTTGCTTCTTGCTGTGGAACTACTGAGTCATCTGAAATATAACTTCAAGGGGGGAAAAAAGCATGTCTCTATGTCCCTCTGTGTCAACTACCAAAACATCACTACTAATTTCTGATTCTGCAACTGACATTTTTGAATGTGAAGTTCCTCTGCTACCACTTCCAGGGGTAATACTTACCTGGCGTTCTTCTCAAATGTTCTACCTTTTATTAAACATACTAGTGAACTCAGTTCAGCTCCTTTATTGCCTTGCATGGGCTTGATATGATTTATAATTTAGAGTCCCTATTTTACTATTATTTGTCCTTTATTTTCTGGCATAATAACATATTTTATAACATCACATCTTATGAGAATACCTACATACTCACTGATTTTTATTCAGTGCTTTCCAGACCTCCTTAAAACATTCATTGTTGAGACAATTCACTTTTTTAATAATCCTAGATATAGATAACACCATACAACAAATTAATTCTCAACATATCAACACAAAACCAAGCCTGGACTATCATCTTGATGCTGAGCTTTCCATTTGTAGGCCTTGTTTTGTTTTGCATCTCTCTCAGAGGTCTCACTCTTAAATTTCTCAGGCTATTCTTATAGGGATGGGGAAAAAAATAGCATGCTCAACCGCAATTCATTACCTTCAAATTTGTCAAGCAGTTTTGAGGATTTTATGATAATCTTCCCAAACACTTCTAAAATACAATAAATTTTCAAGTGACCATTTTGTAGAGCTGTTTCAACATCTGGGGTGCATTTTCTCATGGTTCAAAATGTGAGTCATGCTAAATGTAATCTTTTCTTTGAAACTTGTGTGCTCAGGTTTCTGGATTCTACCAGATAAATCATTTTAGTTAACATCTAAGAATTAAATTTCTAGGAATCTTAATCATTTCTTAAAAACTCAAACATTTTTGAGCAATTTGGATTTACAGAGAAATGCAGTGGAAGAAACAGATTTCTCATGTACTCCTACACATCTTCCTTTCCAAATGTCTACACCCCATGTAATGTGTTACAATTGATGAACCCACACTGACACATAGTTATTTATTATACATAGTCCATAGTTTAATGTCTACTTTAGGTTTAAATACCAATGGTCTGGATTTAAATGTATGATAACATGTATCCCTAATTGAGGATACATTTACTGTTCTAAAAATCCTCTGTGTTTCTCTTATTCATCCTTCCTTTCCCCTTACCTCCTGGATACCACTGGTTTTTTTTTTTTCTGTCTTCAATTTTTCCCTTCAGAGAGTATCATATAGGAGGCTCATATACTTCAAGCCTCCTCAGCTTGACTTTTTTCGCTTAGAAATACACATTTATGTTTTCCGCATGTCTTTTCATGGCTGGATAGCTCCCTTCTTTTTGTGTGTGTTTATGTATGTGTGTTGTGTGCATGTATTTTTTTTGTGTGACTTATTAGGTGAATTATTTGTTTTGTGTCATTTCTTCCAGATCCTGATCCAGTGCATGACCATACACTGTTGGTTGATTTTATGTTATTGCCATTATACCCATTCTGAGACCTACACATATACATACAGACATAGAGGATTCAGTGGGTCTCTGTTTACCCATGAAGAGATATCCCTCCCCCTGGAATTTAGTGCTTCAAGACTCGTCTTTGTCCGCTGCCCTAAATTAACTCTTTAAAAGTATATAGGAAGTTAGGGCACCCAGAAACCAAGCAGCCAGCTCACCACTCTCCCTGGTAAGTGGCTGTGGCCTGGGAAGCCTTGGCTACCCCAGGGTGAGAACCATCAGCATCTCCTGAGATCTGCATCATGATATAACTTAGGGCTCTGGGAAACCAAGCAACTAGCTTGCCACCCTGGAAAGTGGCTGTGAGCCTACAGGGTTAGGGTTAGGGTTAGTGTTAGCATCCATTCCTCCTCTCTTTCCCCATTAGCAAGTGAGAGCCTGAGATCTGAGCATCTCTTGCGAGGTTGAGTATATGCAATATAGCAAATAAGGGGGATTTCCTTCTACCATCTCTTTGAAGGCAACTATTTTTTATCACTGTTTTGCTTTGTTCTGATTAATAGTATTGCTGTATTCAATATTCTGTTTTGAGAAGTTCTATAATGTTCTGCATTTCCTTTAAATTTGATATACCTGATTGAAAGAACAACTATTGTGAAGAAAATTAGATATACTATGGTACCTATTACTGTTATCCTGGTAATCTGCTATGAAGTTCTGTACCAGTTTCACTACACTGTCTTAATTGGCTTTGTTCTGTCTTGTTCTGTGGTATTTTGCTACTTTAAAATAAAAAAAATAAATAAAAGTATATAAATAAATTTCATTCGGGGGCAGTTTAACTTTCATAACCATTAGGAGTGACATTCCTTCAAATATATCCAAGTTTGAATTGTCTCTAATTTGATTTACAGTTCTTTAGACTTAAATTTTTCTTCTTTACTAAAGTTTGCTGGAATTTGAATTTTGAAGATTGTCTGCAGCAGCAAGATTTACTAAAATAAGCATGTAGATTTTGACAAAATAATAAAGCATTTTGGATATGAACCTGGAAAGCAAAAGAACCACAGTATTTTAGTGAGTCAGTATTCTAAAACTGACAGAATGTATATTCCTGTACAGTACATTTGCAGTTCACCACAGGCTCTTTATATGTTAACTAACAACAACAACAACAAAAAACAAACCCCAACTAGAAATTCATTCTGTTTTATTAACAAACTTGCTGCTTTTCTTTGCACTAATACATTTTTGGGTCTTTGAAATCTTTGCTTATGAATAGACCTTACAGAATTAGTAAACTGAAAGCTAAGGATTTAACACCTGCTTGAATTCAAAGAACCTCCTTTACTGCTTTTATCCATTGGCCCCAAAGATAATTTTGAATATTATTTTGAAGGTACAACAATTCTATATAATTGTACAACTGTATAAACTTTTTATCTTATTTTTGCTGTCGATATTGTTGCTGAGAGAAAATACTTGACATTGACAAGTTAAAGGAGGAAAGGCTTACTTAGCTTATGGTTTATAGAGGTTTCAGACCTTAGACAACTAGCTGTAAGGCAGGATGGCATGCCAGAAAAGCATCGCAGAGAAGAAATAATCTATTGTAGGGCAGGCAGACAGCAACAGCAGCAGCAAATGACATCACCAGCCATCTTTCTGTCCCTCATATTCCATCCAGGCTAATTGCCCTTAGGGTGGGTAGCATTCACACCCAGGATGAGGCACCCTTAAGCCTAGCATCATACCCTTAATCTCACCATCACACACTCTAGATTCAGCCACTTCCAAAGAACTGCATCTATGATCGAATGAGGCTTTGGGAGAATATCTAGATACAAGACATAATATTTTCTTAACACAAGCAGCTTAAAGCAGAACTTAACTGTTTCATTCTATCATAAATAGAATAGTAATAGCTAGCTCTTAATAAGAAGTCCCTACATGTCAATAAGATTTTTTAAAAGCATGTGCACTTTAATCCACTTCATTCAAAGCAGCCTCAAATATTATTTCATATTATGTCACCATTTTATGCAATAGTTAGGAAAATAAAATAGAAAGTTTGTAATAATTAGCCAAAGATCACAATTCAAAATGGTAGTGTTGCTGAACAGGGTCTGATGAGATCTCCAGAGAGAACATGGAGACCTCCCTTGATCTCACTCCTGTGTTACAAAGATCCGTCTTCCTCATTACCTCCTTTTGAATGAGGGCATTTAGTGAGATAGACATGTTTTTCTTTTTAAAGATGGTCTTTTGAAGCTGCACTTTCTTAGTAAAACCTATGCATTTAGGGTTAGCTCTAATATGTGGTGTAAAATGAGTGATGTATTTGGTTTCTAAGATTCACCTCTTGTTATGTGGCAACACTGTCATGCTTGATTGTAATGGTTAGCTTTTGCAATGGTCAATCCTGCACCCATGGAAAGAATTTCTGTTGTTTATTTTGATTCTAAATTTCACTCATTTAAAACTAACAGACCTCAGCCTATACATCATATGTACAGTTTTGAAAGTCATATTTTCTACTCATATTGGCATCCATTAAATAATGCAAAAGAATGTAACAAACTATCAGATAAAATTTTGAGTCAGAAGATAATCTTTATGTACTCTGAATTAATTGGTTTCCTAATACATAGCCATGGTAATACAAGGAATTACCCATGGAGTTTTTAAAGGATTTTAAAAAATGACAAGGCTGCCTCACCTAAACCCAGGTGCAGAGTGTCTAGACTTTAACCATGCCAGCAATGGGGTGTAGGTTCTGCCTGATGCAGGACTATCCAAAATAAAAGAGAGAGCAAAAGGTCATATAAATCCCTTCTCTCCTGAGAAAAGGATTAAGGGTCAGCAGAGCAGCTGTGTTACTCTAATGAACGCTCTTATTGCCTAAGAAGCAAAAGTGATGGGTCAGTATAATTCACCATAAAATGTGTTTCATTGACATTTAGTCTTTGCTTGATTACTTAAAATCTTTTTTTATAGAAAAGCAGGCATACACAGTCACTCCACTTGTGTAATTCAATAATGTTTGCCCATTATCTTTAAAAATACATAATATTATACATAATGTGTGAATTATACCATCTTTAAGAAATTGAGAGATTTTTAAAAAAAATTTTTAGGGTTTTAAATCTTTTCAATTCCTATACAGCTTCAAAATTTGAGCTCAGAAATTTTAAGAAAAGTCACTCTGCATTAAATTTTATGACTCTGCAAACTTAATTTGATCTCTTAGTACTTCTCTTAGGTCCACACAGGATACAGGGTCCCACATGATCCCTACTCCCCCAATTAAATTTCCTTTGAGGAAAATTTCAGTAAATCACAATTAGTCTTAATGGCTAATGTCATGTGAAAATGTTAATCATTTTAGGATTATATGCATTTTTAAAAAGTGAATCAAGGAAATGGTATTAATTTAGAATTTTCCAGCATTAACCAAAGAATGAGGAAAAAGAGATTGTGGTCACACTTAAATCAGAGTTATCTTTTCTTCCTGTTCTGCTTGGCTGTCCATTAATATCAGTTTGAGGAAATCTATGAAAATATTATGAATTTTTAACTCTAACATCCAAAGTTTTGGTTTTATCTCATTTTTCATGAAGTATTCCTATGGTTAAACATTAGAGATTTAACATGTATTAAATTTTAAAATAAAACATGTTTAGTTACAATAATATAATATGTGGGAAATTATGCTAATTTAAGTTTAAAGATATAACTCAGCTTATCAATTGCTAGGAGCTAAGATTCCTTCAGTAGTTTGTGGTTTTCCTCATGTTGTAAATGATTTGTCACTGGAAGAACTATCTGGATAAAAAAAAAATTATTTCTTTGGCTGTTGTTGTTTTAAAATTTTTATAAAAATACTTTGGATTGTATATATATATATATATATATATATATATATATATATATATATATCTCCATAGGATAATTTCCTGTTTTGACATAAATACAATACATTCATATGTAGATTATAGATTGATATGTATAGATTATTTCTTTTGATAGAAAAAAATGCAATCTGTAAGGTGAATTGCTGCAATCTGTAAGGTGAATTGCAGCTCGCCAGGGCAGGCCTGGAAAAGTTTGGGACCATCTATCCCGGTGGCTGGGGGCCTGCCCAGCCCCTTTAGGACACTGGACTAGAATACAGAGATTATGCAGGCTTGAGTGGACTGTGCCCAGTGACCTTCATTCAACCAGGGGACCCAGGCCCACCAAAAGGGGAGTCAGGCCCATGTTGTTGCCGTGAGGTGAATTGCAGCTCACCAGGGCAAGTCTCAAAAAGTTTGGGACCATTAATCCCAGCCATTAGGTGCTGGTCCAGCCCCCTTAGGACACTGAAATAGGCTCCAGAGGTTCCATGGGCTTGAGCAGACCACACTCAGTGACCTTCATTCAACCAGGGAACCAGGCCCACCACACAAGGGGAGCCAAAGCCAAGTGAGTCCCAGTAGCAGAGGGCTCAGGTGATGATTTCCAACACATCCAGGGAAAGCTTTGGAACATCTCTGGAAACATGGAAATATAGGACAATGACAAAACAAAAGACCAAAATGCAATCTCAAACCTCCAGCCCATCCCAAGAAAACCTAGGAGCAATGTACATAGAAGAAAATACTACACATACACCTGAAATACCTGAAATGATATCAACTGAAATAAAGAAGCAAGTATGGGAAACTATGAGGGAACTCAAATCAGAAAAGAAGAAATGATAAAAGTAGTGAAAGAAATGCTTAATGCATCCAACAAAGACACAGCTAAAAAATTAGAGGAACAAAGCAAAATGATAGAATCCCTGAATGAACAATTTAAGAGACAAACAGAATGCATTAAGCAGATTCAAAGAGATATACAGGAAATCAAAAACTCTATTGAAAGTTGCAAAAACTGCCTCAACAAAAGTGAAGATAGAATCTCAGACCTCGAAGATAAGATTTCAGCTAGTGAACAGGAAAGGAAAGATCTTCTAAAAATAACAAGAAATCAGGAAATAAAAATTCAACAGCTGAAAAATAATGCAAAGAAAAATAATATAAGATTAATAGGGATAAATGAAAAAGGAGACAACACAAATGAGATCAAGAGGCTATTTACGGAAGTAATAGCTGAAAACTTCCCAAACATGAGTATGGAAACTGACATACAGATTAGTGAAGCATCCAGAACTCCAAATAACCATAACCAAAATAAAACTACATCCAGACATATAATAATCACCATCCCAGAAATCCAACATAAGAACAGAATATTAAAACTGTTAGAGGGAAAAGACAGATCACCTATAACTGAAAACCTATCAGAATCACAGCAGACTTCTCAACACAAACAATGAAGTCAAGAAGAGCATGGAGTGAAGTGTTTCAGACACTAAAGGAAAATTACTTCCAACCCAGACTGATGTACCCTTCAAAACTATCCTTTAAAATGGATGGAGAAATAAGATACTTGCATAACAAAGAACAGCTGAAGAACTTCATGATCATCAAACCAACCCTACAAAGAATTCTGAAAGAAATTCTAGATACACATAGGAAAAAACCACTAAGCAAGACAGACAATTGAACAGAATGGAAAGTTAAGAAACAACATCAGAAAGATAACATGTCAACAATAAACCAATATATGACAGTTATAACCATTAATGTAAATGGCCTCAATTCATCAATTAAAAGAAACAGACTGGCAGAATGGATCAAGAAACAATGTCCAACCATATGTTGTTTACAAGAAACCCATCTAATCCAAAAGGAAACTCATAGACTGAAAGTCAAAGGATGGAAAACAATATTCCATGCAACAGGAACTCAAAAAAAAAAAGTGAGGGTAGCTATTCTGTTTGCAGACCATGTGAATGTCAAACCAAGAATGGTCTGAAGAGATAAAGAAGGTCACTACATACTAGTTAGGGGAAAACTGCAAAAGGAAGAGATAACAATCTTAGATATATATGCACCAAATTCCAGAGCACCCAACTACACAAAGCAAGTATTAACAGAAATTAAAAATCAAATTAACAGAAATTTGAAAAATCAAATAGGCAATAATACAATTATAACAGGAGAACTTAACGCACCATTGACACAAAGGGGTAGATCAACTAGACAGAAAATCAACAAAGAAATAACAGAACTAAGTCATATCTGTGTACAAATGGATTTGATAAACTATAGTGTTCCATCCAACAACATCAGAATATACATTCTTCTCAGCATTACATGGGACATTCTCTAAAATAGACCATATACTAACCCACAGAACATATTTAAGTAAATGCAAAAGAACTGAAGTTATCCCATGCATGTTATCAGATCATAGCACCATGAAAATGGAAATTAATGAGAAAAATAACTTCAAAAACCCCACAAACACATGGAAATTAAATAATATACTCTTGAGCAATCAGTGGGTCACAGAGGAAATTAAAGAAGAAATTAAACAATATCTCCAAGCAAATGAAAATACAAATACAACTTAGCAGAACCTTTGGCATACAATGAAAACAGTCCTCAGAGGAAAATTTATTGCACTGAGTTCCAACATTAGGAAAACAGAACCAATACAAATAAGCAACCTGATATTACACCTCAAACATCTAGAAAAAGAAGAGCAAGCCAAGCCCAAAGCCAAAAGAAGGGAGGAAATTATAAAGATCACAGCAGAAATTAATGCAATAGAGACTAAGAAAATAATTTAAAGAATCAATAAATCAAAGAGTTGGTTCTTTGAAAGAATAAATAAAATTGAAAAGCCCCTAGCCAACCTGATTTAAAAAAGGAAAGAAAAGACTCAAATTCATGCAATATAGAATGAAAAAGGTGAAATCACTACCGACCATGTGGAAATACAGAAGATCATCAACAACTATTTAAAAAACCTCTACTCTCATAGGTTTGATAACAGACAAAATGGAAAGATTCCTAGAAACATATGAACGACAAAAGCTGGATCAATAAAATGTAAAACTGCTGAATAACCCAATTTCTATTAATGAAATTGAAATTGTAATCAAGTCCCTACCAACAAAGAAGAGCCCAGGCCCACAGGGATTCACTGTGGAATTCTACAAGAAATACAAAGAAAACTTAATGCTGACACTCCTCAAACTCTTCAATGAAGCAATTCTCCCTAAGTCATTCCTGGAAGCAAATATCACTCTAGTACCAAAACCTGAGAAAGGCCCAACTAAAAAAGAGAACTAACTATAGGTCAATCTCCCTAATGAACATAGATGCAAAAATTCTCAATAAAATATTGGCAAACAGGATGCAGCAAATAATCAAGAAGATTATACACCAGGACCAAGTAGGATTCATCACAGGCATGCAGGGATGGTTCAACATGCATAAATCAATAAATGTAATCCACCATATCAATAGAGCCAAAGGTAAGAATCACATAATCATTTGTATAGATGCAGAAAAAGCTTTTGATAAGATCCAACAGCTATTCATGATAAGAACCTTACAGAGAATTGGAATAGATAGTCTTTACCTCAATATGATAAAGTCCATCTATGACAAACCAATAGCCAGTGTCATATTAAATGGCCAAAAACTGAAAGCCTTTACCTTGAAATCAGGCACAAGACAAGGATGTCCCTGATCACCACTCCTATTCAACATAGTACTGGAAATACTAGTCAGAGCAATTAGATAAGAGAGATAGATAAAGGAGTAAAGATAGGAAAAGAAGTTAAACTATCATTATTTGAAGATGACATGATACTCTACGTAGAAGACCCCCAAAACCTCTGTTGAAAGACTCCTAGATATAATAAATAAATTCAGCAATGTACAAGGATACAAAGTCAATACCCAAAAATCAATAGCATTCTTATACACTAACAACAAAATCACTGAGAGAGAAATAAAAGAAGCCACACCGTTCACACTAGCATCCAAAAAAAATGAAATACTTAGGAATTAATCTAACATAACATTTAAAAGAGTTGTACAGGGAAAATTATAATACCCTAAAAAAACAAATTGAAGAGGACCTCAGAAAATGGAAAGACATCCCTTGTTCATGGATAGGAAGAATAAATATTGTGAAAATGGCCATTCTCACAAAATTGTTATACAGATTCAATGCAATCTCAATGAAAATACCACTAACATACCTCATAGATCTGGAGAAATCACTCCTAAAATTCATCTGGAACCAGAAGAGACCTAGAATAACAAAGGAAATTCTAAGCAGCAAAGCCAAGGCAGGAGGAATCACAATCCCTAACTTGAAGTTATATTACAAAGCTACCGTAATAAAATCAACAAGGTATTGGAATAAAAACAGACCTGAAGATCAATGGAATAGACTACAAGATACAACTACAAACACACTCAACCATCTTATATTTAATAAAGGGGCCAACCATGTTCACTGGAAGAATGATAGTCTCTTTAATAAATGGTACTGGCTTTCCATATGCTGAAAACTAAAATTAGACCCATGCCTATCACCATGTACTAAACTAAAATCTAAATGGATCAAAGATCTAAATATTAAAACAGAAACACTAAATGTGTTGGAAGATAAAGTAGGTAAAAATCTTGGAGACAGTGGGGTAGGTAGAGAATTCCTGAAAAAGAACCAAACTGCACAGGAAATACTTCCCAGAATCAATAACTGGGATCATGTTATATTAAAGAGTTTCTGCATGCCCAAAGAAATCTCCGGTGCAGTGAACGAAAACCTACAAACTGGGAAAAAAAATCTTAGTGAACTGTCCCTCAGACAGAGGACTTCTGTCTAGAACTTATAAAGAATTAAAAAAAAAAATCAGACCCCAGAAATTCAAAGACCCAATCCAAAAATGGGCATCCGAGATGAACACACAGTTCTCAAATGAAGAAATAGGAATGGCAAATAAATACATGAAAAAATGTTCATCATCATTGGTCATTAGAGAAATGCAATTTAAAACCACACTGAGATTCCATCTCACTCCAGAATGACCAGGGTTAACAAAACTACCAAGAACAAATGCTGGAGAGACTGTGGGGAAAAAGGAACTCTTCTGCACTGTTGGTGGGAGTGTAGAACGATAAAACCACTGTGGAGGTCAATCTGGAGATTCCTCAAAAAGCTGGGGTTAGGGTTCCCATTTGACCCAGCTATTCCACTCTTAGACATATTCTCAGAGGATCTGAAAACATCTTACCACAGTGATATATGTGCACCCATGTTTATAGAGGCACAAGTTGTAATAGACAGATCTTGGAAACAACCTAAGTGCCCATCAGTCTAGGAATGGATAAAAAATTGCGGTACTTTTATATAATGGAGTACTGCTCAGCTATAAAGAATGATCACATTGAGACATTTATAAATAAATGGATGTAACTTGAATTTATACACATAAGTGAAATAAATCTAGCTCACATGTATAAATGCCGTATAGTCTCCCTAGTGTAAGAAATGGTAAGAGTACAGAAGATTCACCATGATTACCATATTGCTTTGAAGTCTTATGTTTTCATTCATTGGTTGAAATGGTTTTATTCTGTTTTGTTTGATCTTAATATATGTGATGGTATGAATAGTTACTTTGAAGGGAAGACAATATGGCAGCCATTGTTGATTTAATATCATCTTGCTCTGAAGTCCTACCAGGCTCTTGTTTTTCTATTACCACTGGTTCTATCACATTGTGTCTTATTAGATTTTAATATGTATGATAGTATAAACAATTTTTTATGGAAAATGAGATAATACAGCAACCATTGTTCATCTTTGGTTATTTGGTTCAGAATGCCTTGCAATACTTTCATTCTCTTGAGTGGTTTTATTCTATTTTGTTATGTTTGACGTTATTGTGTGTAAAGCTAAGTTCAAGTATTTCAAAGAAAGAGACATTATGATAGCTACTGTTAATATCCAGTCTTCTTGTTGTGAAGTGCTGTGTTGCTTACATTGTTCTGTTCTGATCTGCTTAGATCTGTCCTCTTTTGTTCTATTCTCTTTAAAATAAAAAAAAGAAAAATAAAAAATGGAATCAAATATATAGATGACATCTGCTGATGGAAAATAAAATGTAACCCAAACTGGCTGTTTTTTCATAATATCAGGAAATTTTGATCTATATTTACTACTTAAAATTTTTGATACACTTTTGTGTATAATCATATTTACCCTGCATTTGTGTATGTGTGTCTGTTTTTTGTGGTTTTTTAACTTAGATTTTGTTCTTTTTAGGGATTAAAGCACATTTATTTTTGAACTGTTTTAATCTGTGTATTTTACCTACTTTTTGAAAGACAAAAATATAAAATTATAAAATAAAAAATTTAGTGTCTAGAAATTGATATTTATAAATTTCTACAAACTTGTAAACTCTTAGATATAGAAAATAGTGATGCAATTTACAATATACTGATAAACACACTGAAAATCAGCTCACATTTCTAATTCTAAATCTTGATGTTATAGATTTAGTTCAGTGAATGTCTCTCAGACATTACATGGTCCTTCAAAAATAATTATTTCTGCTACAACAAAGGTCTGCTTTACAAATATTCCATGAATTTAAAGAGAAATATAGCTTTCCTCTGCCACTCAGTCTTTCTCCCTACAGTTTATTTCAGAATAAAGTTTATATTTTCTTCTTCAGTCAAATCACTGTCTATTTTCTACACTTTGAAAATATGTTTTTAGATTTTTGGCTAATTTTTATCATTGAGATTTTTTTCCATAGCTGCTCCAGGTAAATCCAGATGGTGATTGTTTTGACCTGAGCATTTAATATTCAAGGTCTACAGATTTTACTTTGACACCTCACAGAACACTACACATGTTTGTGCAAAGCTTGTCCTACTCTGAGGCTCTGAATAAACCAAAGGAAGCTTTGTCCAGTCATCACACCTACATTGTGTCCTTGCCCTGTAAAGTGTGTGGTATAAAAAACATCTCTTCTGTTGCTTTGTTTTCTTGAAGCTAAAGTAAAAAATGTAAAACAATTTCTACATAATTTAGAGGTAACTAAATGGATAAAAATGTGCTAGAAACAGGAGTATGCTGTGAGTGCCTGACCTGAAATTTTTTATGTCCACCAAACAAAATGTGTAGTTAAATCCTCATAAAAACAAAACTATGCAGGATCATTCTGTGTTACTTGTTTTCTTAAAAGATTTAGGATCATAGTGGCTTGACATGGGTCTCATTTTTAGAATAACTTCTTCAGGTTTAGAAACAAAATTTATTTTTGGTTATTATTTTCTTGTCTTTTTTATTAAATTCTACTGTAACCTATAATGGTATGGAAAGAATGTTTTAATTAAAAACCATTTATCAATCATAAAATTATTTTATTGGCATAGAAAATAATTTTTAAAAGGAAACATGAAGAAATAAGAATAGAATGTAATAAAATGAAGTTGAACATACATAAATATATTACTCATAGAAAGAATAAATATTTGGCAGATGTTCCATTCAATTATATGTGTTTGTGCAAATTCAGGCATACGTGATTATGCTATAATGGCAAAATACAGACGTGTGAGAAGTAGGGTCAAACATGCTTTAAAGTTACTGATTTATTGCATAAGGAGATATCATTATGTTATATACTCAGTCAATACTTCAGTATCTAAAGTAGCTATTTACCCATCTAATACTTGTAATAGTTCTGAGATTAATCAGGATATCAGAAATGTATCAAGATTGATACGAGATCAATTCATGTTCTCAGCTCCAACTCTAAGCAGTAATCTCAGGTAAATCAGACTTAAATACTACCTGTTTAAAATTTTCCTAGGATGCCTAAAGTGATTCCAAGTATTTCTTTTAATACTATTGACTGAAACATGTTCCATGTTACACACTAATTTAGACACTGGAACCGTTAGGGGTAAATCTGTTTGTACCTCAGGTATCTTGGACAAGACCATGGCTCCTCATGAGTTTGGCAGGGTCCCATGAGAAGTGTGTTTAGCTCAGGGAGCTGAGACACAGAGTGACTTGACCTTTGCTGATCCCTTGCTATCCCATGAAGCATGTTGTTTTGCTATAGATTCAACATTTTTCGTGTCCCAGATCCTACCCTGCCCTTAAACTCTCTTTGAACTCATTCATATGCTAATTGTATAAATACACGTGCTGAAGGTGATGGGAAGTTCCTTTCTCCCATCAGGAGAGAGGGCTCCACCTGACCTCAGCTTTTGCATGTTGATTCCTGTCTTTCTTCATCCCCTGCCATCTTTCCCCGTGTTTCAAGAGCTCCACTGGATGTGGCATGGAACAAATCCTTGACTTTATTGAATTTATAGTCTAGTGGAAAAGATAGGTAATAAAGAACAACAAAACAAACTTTGATCTAAGTAATGAAGTAAGTTTACAATTAAAGTGATATATAGACATATTATAGAGCAAGGTAACAGATATAAAGACAGGAATATATGCATCCATTTTAGATAGGCTAATGTTGGAATGACTGTTTCTAAAATGTTAGTATGGAGCACATATAAAATCAGAGGAAACTGTGCCCAGGTGCAAGATAAATATAAGCTTGCTGTGTCAGGGGGACATTATAAGAGCCAATGTGTTTGAAATGAGAAGGATGACAGTGGCATTATTATAGAGAAAAAAGGTAGAACTCAAAACAAGCACAGATTTCTCTAACTTGGTAAAAATCTAAGCTACTGTTTTGCAAGTAATGGAAAGATTTTGAGGAGGGCAGTAATGTGGCCTACAATACATATTTGAAAGAACTTTGTGATTGAAGAACAGAACATGGGAAGATGTTAGAGCAGAAAATCTAATCGATATGAAATGTCTAAAGTAGAATTGAAAATGTGTTAACGCTAATGTGAGTGGTCATATAGAAGCTCTAGAAATTGTGAATGCCCTGATTTGACATTTATTCTACAGACAGAGCTAACAGAACCATTTGATTTGGGACAAGAGAAAAAAAAAAGAATATTTTCAGCTATTTGGCCTGATTAAATAGTGGTGCCGTTTATTGAGATGTGGAAAAGTGTAGGTGAAGCAGATTTGTTTCATTTTTAAATATTATATGGTGAAGGAAAGACATACATTGAGTTCTATTTTAAGCTAGAATTTGGAAGAGTGTTAGTTTTCCACACGGAGACAGCAAGTAGACAGTTTCATGTATGAACAGAGATGATTTAAAGCTTGAGAGTCAAGACTGTATGTTTTATGGTCATTTGCTGAATTTCTAAGACTGTTTCTGAATTATTTATCCAGAATTTCTTGAACTAAACTTTTTTCTTAGGATCTTAACCTATAGAAAAGACTCCCAAGTTGTTCTTTGATTAATTTTAGTATGATGTCATATTAATTTGCTCACTCATTCATTAAATATGTATTGAAAAGATATTTTAGAATTTGGATATGAGAAGATACACTGGAGGAAGAAGAAGGGTAAGACTGGGTGCTCCATGCTAAAAGGCTATGACATTGAAACGTCTCGAAGAGGGAGTCAGCACAGTAGGCTGGAAAGCAGAAAGCAGTGTTTTAGAGCAAAATAGAAGATATTTTAGGCAGAAGTAGTGCTTAATTGTGGCATGTGATAAATAACAGAATTCACTGGAAATCTTCACAAGGTCAGACTCAGTGTATGGTCCTGAGAAAGATCTGATTGGAGTGGGTCAAAGAATCAGGAGGTAAGCCAGGATGGACTACTGGTTTTAAGAGCTTACTTTTGTTTTTCTGAAGAATATTGATTGCAGCATCCTGGCAGGATGGAAAACATTAATAATGTGTGGAAAGTATGTAAACACATTCTTTGATTAATTGGGAAGGGGGTAAAACTAGAAATATGATGTGTTGGATATAGACAAGCACAAAGAATATTTATCTTTCACTGTTCCAAGGAAAACAAGTACTATAAGTGAGGACACAGTGGGAAATACTCAAGTAAAAGTCAGTGCAAAACAGAGGCCCGTGACATGGTAGAAATAAGGAACTGTGACATTTTGAGAAAAAGGAGAACTTGATAAGAGAAACTAACACAAGTTTGCAGAGGCTTGCTTCATAATACTGGAAATTAATTTGTATTGAAATCATCAGTATAGGATGGAACCACAGCTCAGTGGTCCAGTGTTTGCCTAGAATGCATGAGGCCCTGGTTTCAGATCCCAGTGTCACACACACACACACACACACACACACACACACACACACATAATGATTCTTTCATTTTGCCAATCACATTTTGCTGCATACAAGATGGCAGACCATAGGGAAAAAAATGTGACCTCCGCTGAATTGGAGTATCAATTAAGGGATAAAAAATATTGTCAGGTAAAAAAAAAATTATAGCTGCATCACAGGTAGTAATTTATTAGATCATAAAATCAGAATAGTTTAAAATGTAACATAAGTTTAGGAGAGAGATAAGGGTACTATAAAAGATGGTCAAATCTATTCTGAGAAATTTCTAATAGTAAAAAATGTGAATGGTTGTGCTCCTTTCATAACTTGACTGAAAACAGAAGAAGAATTCATTAGAGAATTCCACGCCTGGGGAATTGCCTGAAATGTATTTGTTGATAGAAATATAAGCATGAGGCACTTAGTTGCTCAGTTAAAATAGAAGGAAAAATTTATTTGGAGATGTAGTCAAGTAACTTAGGGGCTAGGGTGTTGCTAGATTGTGTTTATGGATGTTGACAGCAGTAAGAATGATAAAAGAATATTTCTGGGAAGAAGAGCAGTAGTCTCTCTATATATAGCTTTTTCCTTGTGGAGCAGGACTTCACCACTTTATTTCTAATAGACAGCCTAGAAAAATCAAGGTAAAGAGTATCCTAATGGAAACTCACATTGCTTACTAAAATAATATTAGTAGCAAAGGGAAATTAAAGGAATTTGGATAAACATTCTTATTTTACTGGCCAACTAACAATAAATTACAGTGAGATAAAAACATACTTTATCCAAATGAAAGCAACAAATTTGATTCTAGAATTTAAAAACTATCTTTCCAAATTTTTGCATTTTCTTTTGTAAGACTGTGAATCTTTATATATTTTCTCTGATCACTCAACTTTGTAGTGACATTAGCTATGCATTTTGCATTTCTCCCCCAATCTTTTAAATTTCAGGTTGCTCACATTTTATGGGCAACATTAGGCTCACTAATGGTTAATATAATCAATTTTTCATTTTCACAAAGAATAAAATTTATTCAATAACTTCTACACGTATTATTCTTCAAGGTATAGTCTTAAGTAACTTCGTTTCTTGAATAACATTTCAACATTATATAAAGGCCATCATATGTATAGTATTCATTAGATTCATTCCTTTCTCTGTCTTTTCTGTAAAATCAAATAAAATTTTAATTCAAAGAACAAAAGAATAATAGGTACAATTTTTTCTGTAAAACACAGATAGTAAATATTCATGCTTTAAAGTGCATATATGACTTTTTGGTGTATATTCTTTCTTCTCCTTCTCCTCCTCTGATATTCTTCCTGCTCTTCATTTTTATCTTCTTGCTTTACAACCTTTAAACATACAAAAACCATTCGTTGATTTGCTTAAGTTTGTAATATATGAAAATTACCTTCACCTTGGGGAATCAGTGTGTGCACATATTTCATCGTGATCTCTCTCTTGCACCCTTTTCCCAACCAGGTGAAACAGGCACTGGACTGGATTTGGATATATGTGGTAATTTGCAAAAGTCTACCCTAGAGCAGTACTGAAGCACATGCTAGATAAAATCATTAAATAGATGGATTTTTCTCTTATTTTATGAAATTTATTGTTAATTCTGCTTATTTTGAAAGGTCTAAAATAGGTTGCTATTAAAAAATGGACACAAAATTTTTTGCTGAGTATTGTGATATTTTATTTATTTCACAAATTGAGACTCAGGATTGATAACCATTTAAGCATTGAAGATTTATGATCAACTTGTTAGAACTTATAAGAGATAATTAGAAAAATTATTTTTAAAAAATATTTAGTTTATTTCTAATATCAGTTTACTAGGATGTGTAAATATTTCTTGTTCTACAATTCAATTTCTGGCAATCCTATTTAACTACTAAAGTTTCTTAATATTTCCTTTGTTTTAATGATTTACATATATATTTGCAAATTTATTCAAGTGAAGAATTAGATGGATTCTGGTAGTACTGAAGCACTTCTGATTATAGTTAAAGCATCATTTTATTTATTTTGTAATTGATTCGCATATTATGGTTATTTGCATCAACAGATTATTTTTATTTTTTCACAAGCTTAATTCACATGATGTAATAATCAGCCACTTGAAGTTAAATATTTGTTAAGCAAGCTTATTTTAAAAACTTTTATTGCTTCTTTTTTATTTTTTGCTTGCTTGTTCTTGTCAGGCTTTAATCAATGAACTGCACTCTCAGTCAGCAAGATAATTTTTATGTGTTTTAATTTTCTCACAAAAAAGAAGCAAGTATAATGAAATGATCTCTAATTTTTGGTCTTTAAATTTTTTTGTTTTCCTCAGTATATTCTTTCAATTAAAAAATGTTAACCATTATAATGGCTCAGAATATGGTTCAGTTTTTTCTCAATACTAACCCAACCCAAGAACACTTTGCTTTTTTATGCCACCAATCCTTTGAGAATCTAATGAAATATTAAATCTCTCAAGGAAAAAGCTATATAGAGTTTGTGTCTAAACAGTTTATAACACAATGTCATCAGCTTTGCAGGTCCCTATGAATTATGTCCACATTCTTATTAGTGTTGAGAGCCATTTTTGATAATGACTTTCCTTAAGATTATTTGAGGTATGATCAGCAAATATGGCAAATATTAAGAATTTAAAGCTGTGTTACAGTGGAAGACACATTGACATTAATCTTTCTCAGAATAGTCCCTCTTCCTTTGGCCACACTTTTCCACTGTTCTTGCCTCTTTTAGATAGCTGGTGTGGAAGTCCTCTTCGGTAGCTGCCTTGATGTCTTGATGATTGAAAATGTTATGGAAATTTCTGTCAAATAAAAACACTCTGGTGTGTCCTTGTCACCTGATTCCTTGTATCTGGCACAGTCTGACTTCTGACTCTTCTTCAAAGTCATCATCTTCAGGAGAGGTAACTGTTTTAAATCACGTCTAGTCCCTGAGGTGCACAAGACAGCACAAATAAAGGCGCTCAGAGAAGTCTTCCAGGAGTAATTCAGAAAGTGGCAAGATTGATGGGATAAGCGTGCTATAAATGAGGGGGATTATTTTGAGGGACATTAATGGCAACACGTCTTTATTGTGGCATATTTTTATATTTAAATATTGACTATATTTTGTAATCACACCTTACATCCAAAACACTTTGCAAACTGTTCTCATAATTCGGTTTCTGTTGAATGCCTTTCACAGTTAAGCAAGCTTCTGTCTCCACATAACTTTAATTAGCAATGAGTGAATCTTAGATTTAGTCTGAAACTCAGGGTCCTTATTTCATCAAAGAATTTACCAATGCATTAATTTTAAAATTCCTTCTAGATAGTATACAATTCTTATTTTGTTGCCTATGCTGAAAAGCCTTCATAGTCCAATTTCATTATTATCACTCATAGTTTGTCAAAGATGACTAAAAAATTCTAAAAACTTTACTGACTCAACTGAGGGTAGTTATTAGGCAAATATCATCACCATCCATTCCAGTCCTTGGAAAATCTTCGTTCTTTTACTGTATTTATTTTATCACACTAGTTTTTTCTAAGTGTTTCTGGCCCTCTAAGAAATTTTATTTAGGGATAAAATCATCAACAAGATACACGCAGACTTATTCCTACTGTGTATATATATTCTAACATATAGGGAGTGTGATGAGGACAAGAAAACTATTCATAAGAAAATAATTCTCATGAGAAAAGCCAGAATAGTTGCCCTATTTCTTCTTTATTGTGATCCAAGGTATTTTTCTATGTGCCACAGATCTACTAGTGTACCCCATAACCAAACATGCTTTCCTTAATGAGGGCCCATGCTCATAATACATTAGTAGGGCAGGATGGGTCTCAAAGTAAAGCAAAGCTTCATTTTAGGAGAAAATAAAGCTTAATTCTAATAACAAGTAACACCAGTCATGCAAGCTTGGACAACAAGGACAGGATGTCCTGAGACAAAGGAAAAGCACTTTCACAGTTATGTCCTTGTTGATTCACGGAATTTTCCATGCCTAATGTACCAAAGACAAAGGAAAAGATTTAATTCGAAATTTGTATCTGTTTCAGTTTGTTCTGGGGATTGAATCCAGGACCTTCCCGCTGACCTATAGCCCCAAACTTTATCAGGATGAAATGAATGGTAAGAAGAAGCAAGGCTAGATAGGATTTTGTAAAGCAGAATGTAGAATGGATTTATTCTAAGTCAATGAGAGTCATTTGGAAAATACAGCTGGTCACTGTTTTATAATTTCTGACTCATTGCTCTGTATAAATGGAAATAATTGCTAACTGTGCATACTTTATTCATTTCTAAATGAGAATACTAATAATACTTATTCATGATTTTTTGAAAAAGCTGAAAAATTCATGTGTATACAAGGATCCTAAGTATCATATCACAAACCCAAGGAGCTACATAGCTTACCTGTTAATTAACTGTGCAAAACCAAGTAAGAGAAGAGATTGCCCAGAAAACTTGTACATTAGTTGAGATATGAAACCATATTGTTTTTGTACTAATATAGAAGTAATGGAAATGTAAGTAAGCAATTGAAATGAGGATCCTTGCAGGGTGGGATTAATCTGAGATTTTGTTTTTGTTTTTTTATTTATACTGGGCAATAACTCACAGGCTTTAAATTTACTTATGTTCCCAGCCTTTTTATTTTTAAGAATTTAGATCCTTTACTGCCTGGGCTCTGCTTGAGTTCTCAGTCCTCTTACCTTCCTTCCAGGAGTGCTATGCCACCACACCCAGATTTAACATAGTATTTAATGGAGAGTCCTAGAGGGAATTCCAGTTTTAAGAATTACTAAGAGGTTCTTTTTCTTTTAATTAAATTATAAGTTATAAGTTGTAGAATATGACAAAGAAGAATTTTGAGGGATGGAAGTTAGGCACAAAGAAAAAGGTCTTTCCTAGTATATTTATTTTAAGAAACATATTAAAATGCAGTGCAAGGATGCTAAATATGGAAATATTTGTATCAGTGTGAACTTCTATTCAGAAAAAAAGCATGATTAGGACAAAGTTTTGGGATATGAAACCAAGCAGAGAAGAAAGTATGAATGAAGCAGAGTTTGAAGCAGGTATCCAGTGATGTAAGCATGAAATCATGTCCTAGCCACCTGCTCTAGAAGACCAAAGGCTCAGTTGCCTTCAGTGTAACTTGAGAAGCCCAGAGATCATGAGATCTGGTAAAAGAAGCCTGTCATGACCTTTGCAAAATGGTCTCAAACTGTGGCAAAAGAAGTTTGATCGAAGTTGAGTTGAAACTGTTTTTCCAACAGCCGGTCTTTCTCCCTTATTGCCCTTTGCATGTTAACTGTATCTGACAGTGTTAGTGACCTGGTTTGACATATTGTATCTAAATTTTTTTGTCCTTAACTCTAGCAATTTCTTTTGCTAATTTCTGTTGAATTATTTCAGTTTCTTGTCCTACAGTCTATAATTATTCTAATTTTCAAGATTGTTTGCTTTCAAAACAACCCCAAGAGACATGAGTTTAATGTCTTCCATAGATGGTCTGATTGACATTAATGCCTTCAGCCTCCTTAAAGAAAAGGCAATTTCAGAGAATTTCCTGTTTAAAAAAAATGGCCTTCCTACTTAGAATTTTTTTTAAGAAACTCAGAAAACTGCTTCCCAAAATATTTTCATTCAAGTTAAACTGAAACTTGTTTAAAATCTCAAAACCCTGGCTTGAAAAGGACTAAAAAACATTTGCCCTTGAAGTATTTTCCAGCATAGGATCATCTTTTGGGTCTTCTGAAATACAAAACTCTCTCGTGTCTGGTCGTGATCTGAGGTCACTTGCCCTTTCTTCCTTGTAACTTTTGACTCCACATTCAGTATTGGCCTTTGTCTTATCTGAAAAAAGAGATGATGATCATGTCGTTTCTAAACAGAGAATGTGCAACAAAGATTTTCCTTTAATGCTCTCTCTCTACTGGCTTCCCAGTTTCTGGCTCTCTCAGGTATCATTACTTTTAATAACGTATATCCATTATTATCCAACACCTTACTTCTATCCTGATTCTATGCTAGAACTATCTGAGTCATAGTAGTCCTTTAAAACTTAAACACAGACATGATTTCATTCTCTTAACTATACATGTTAGATGTGTGATATCCTTAGGTCCAGAACCTTTAATTATAACTACTGATTTAAAGCTTTCTTACTATCCTTTTCCCACAGATTTATTGTGATTGTCTAAAGAAATGTAGAATTTTTTACAAAAAAGGTTTTACAAACATTGGTGAAATTATTAGCTTTTATGATCAGAAATTCTGATTCAGTGGCCCTTAAGAATGTGTATTTTGTAAAAGATATATAATAGGAAATAGGAACGTAGACCTTTCTCACTTGGAAAGGGAATGAAGAGATGAAGGGAGAGGGAAAAAAAGGGAGAGAAAGAACATGAAAATAAGAATTAAAATGTGTTATATACATATACCAACTCCATACAAGGAATATAAACATTATGTACAGCAAATAAAAAGTGTATTTTAATGAATTCTCCAGAATAATTTGATACATGGGTTGTTTAAGGATTAAATTTTGATGAATATGAATTTTAAAGTGTTTCTTTAACCAAATTTGAATAAACACTACCTGAAAATACAGAAAAATATTGTAAGACAGTCTGTGATCAATGATGGTTTGTTTCACTTATGATTGCTTGACTTTGCAGTGGTAGGAAAGCAGCAGGAAGTCACTATAACCCATATGTGAATTTTGATCTTTTCTTGGGCTAGCAGAATGTGGCAAAATAATCTTTCATGGTGCTGGGCAGCAACAGTGAGCCTCACTGAGTGTACCAATCAGTCTCCCCATGATGATGATGAATAATGAAAATCTCGAAATGTATCGTGATGCTAAGCTATGATGTTTTGTAGCTTTGGTATATTAAATACATTTTTGGCTTATGAGATTTTCAACTTGCAATGAGTTACCCAGTTGTAAACCAATTCTAAGTGGAAAAATGTGTATATTATTTTCTCTGCAGGTTTTTAATTAAAACTTAAAACCATGAAGGCATTTCAAATTTTGTGGAAAAACAGGCACATTTTATGATTCACAGGGAAGTTACTCTCATAGGAAAAGCAGAAATACATTATTAATAATAATAACCATAATAATGATTAAATAAGTACTGAAGATAATACTCAGAAAAAGTCACTTTTCACAAAGATAAGCATATTGATTTGTTATTGACATGCCCCAAAGTGAGATTAAAATGAAGTTAAATGAATCCAAAATCTCCCCATTGGGACTAGTATCTACCCTTGTCTGTGATGGTCATAGGCAACACCAAAAGAAAGTTGTAGGTCTGCATTTACCTTACACTCACCTGTCAAGACCATCATGCTTATTCTATGCCTCTTTTCCCTGTTCAGATTCCTATTATCTTCTTTCTCTTCTGTGGTTTCTTATGGAATGTTATTTCTTCAGCAATGTCTATCAACTTGCTTGTCAGAAGTTCTCTCTTTCTTTGTGTTACCTGAATTCTGGGTCTTTTGGACAGTACTAATACCTTTATAACTCTTTCGAGTGAATTTTTTGTGGTTTCAAATACTGGGTATCTCAGGGTCTAGAGGTGAAGTTGCCAATGATTTCTATCTCTAGTTATCATTCTAGGTCCTCAATTTCCTGTTTGTTTTTGAATCTTTTTTGAACTGAGGTTCACCATCACTAGTACCTAACATCTGAGAAGCACCTCACTCCACGTCATTCTAATCTTATTTTTAAATATTTACTCCTCTGAAGTGCTATTCCTGGCTAATACCAATGGTATTTCCACTGATTTCTTTGTCTTTTGATATTCACTTTACTTGAGTTCCCTGCAGAGTATGATATTTCTGACTTTCCTCCTTCTGGAAATTCACTCATCGGGACCCATGAGTCACGAGGTTATTTCTTATGTACTATTTTAAGTGAGTCTCACTTGCAGTTGATATCCAAATTTTAAAGAGGGAGGGAAAAACTCTGTTAACTGGTTTCTTAAAATTCACAGTGCTAGCAAGGGGCATGAAAAATTTAACCCTATTACTATGTAATTGCAAGCAAAGTATCTTAACCACTACATTTTATGGTCTCTTTGATTTTGAGGACGTCGTAGTTCAGTATTAAATAGAGAGCTCTTGAGCAGCTAGAAGGTAACATAATACTTTGGCATGTGGATACTGAAAGCAGCTAATGTTATGGAAGATGAACCTCACTTAGATCTTCCACTGTCTCATCACTGATCCTCCAGAGAGATTCTTCCGTTGCAAACTTTCAGAGACCTGAAAAATTATTTCGAGAAAGGAATAAGGGAACAAATAATGGGTATCAAATAGGTAAGGACTAAAACTAATTGTTCCTTTGTGAAGGTTTATTTGTGACAGTGTCTATTCCCTTTAAAATTGTCACCTTCTCTGGATTATTTCTTGGTGTCTTCTTATCTAGCTGTTAGGTCTTATATTTGATCTCTACCCACCAAAAAAAAAAAAAAAAAAAGCTGTGAGTTTCATGATTTATGTTATTTCTACACCATATGAACTTGAATTTTATTACTACTATATTCAAAATTTTTGTCTAATAAACAAATTTGACTCCATACAGTATTTCTAGTCATACATTTTTGAAATGTAGATGTATTGAATCACAAGCCTCTTAACACAACCAATACAGTTTGCCTTTTTAATTTCCAAATACTAAAACTTTGTTTCTTTCTTGCTACAAAAATATTAATTAAATCAATTAGCAACAGATATTTGGCTTTGTGCTGAATGGAAACTTACCTAATGATAACTTACTTATTGCCCTTGTGTATACAGCTCTCTAATATACCACCAGGGAGTAAATTCAACTTTGTGATAATTTGGATTATTAGACCTTTAAAAATAAAACCTCAGCTAGAATTGCACTTTTAATACAAACAGCATTCTATTATGTTGTCAGCTCCCTAAGGAGTTACTCTTTCTTTCCTGGTAGTACTTTTTTTATTTACACAACTGATACACAAAGAAAGAATTTTAGGTAATGATAGTAACAGTGTCACAAAGGAAAGGTTGATGCATATCCATGTAAAAATGAGATGAGAAGCATATGGTTTGAGACTGAAAAGACTGGAAATTTGTGATGATTTTGAATGAAATATATTTCAGTATTTTCTTACTTATTTAGACTAACTATGCCCTAGGAGGACTCCCACAAGAAGACATGGGGAAAGAGATATTCATCAGCCAGACAACAGTCCATTCAAATTAGATGCTTATTTTTTATGTTGCTAATGTAAAAATTCAGTTAAGTGAAAGGTCTAGTGATAGAAACAACAAAGGATGACAAGAAAGTTATTTTTAACTTATTTTATATAAATACCTAGATAAAACACATTATTTGTAAGAAAAGGAAATTGACTTTTTCTCACTTTTAATTCCACATCAAAAATATCTTCATCAAAAAACATATGCTGGCCTTTGCAACTTGACACCAATTGCAAATCCTTATCTACAACATAATTTTTATCCTCTGAACTTTGAGTCAATTGCTAATAAAGGCACTCTTTTTTTCCTTAAACCTGCTTATAAACATGCCTTTGTTAGGAGTTAATATTATTTTTCTTTATCTGTAATAGAACATATAAGCACTATACACACTTAAATCATATGTATTATTATTTCTGGTTATCTGAATATTCTTTATATTTTCTGCAATATTAAAAAAGAAAATCTACAAACCAAGACAAAGAAAAAATTTAAGTATTGTCCTAATTTTTGAGGAAGAGTGAATGAATATATAAATTTGTATTCCATTTAGAAAATTTGCAACTATTCACTTAAATTGAGCTCCATATTTTATATAAGCTTTTTCTTAAACATTTCATTAAATCCTCATATTTGTCCTATGAGGTAGAGAAAAAAAGCATTAGTACTGCCATTTCCATGGACTGCAAAAAATCCCAAAGCTGTTAGGATGAGTCCTTCAAGGTCATGTAAATAGTGTGTTGCAAACAACCTTGACCTGATTGCAGCATGAAGTTTTCTCTTTTATTAACCACAGGTCCTAGATTACCACCTACATCAGCAACAATAATAGGAAATAATGGAAATAACTGGAATTGTTTAGTGTAATATATATATATATATATATATATACATTTAGCATATATGTACATTTAGTATATAGCATTTACCCATCTTTGAAACCAAACAGTTCACTTACTACACTTACCCTTCCTTGGTCTATTTTTGGATTAAGTAATTTTAAACAAACACGTAGCCCTAAAAATATGGTTATAGATATTACTGATTGACTTTTATTCCTGCCACAGGCAGCAGTTTGGTAGCTGCACACAAGTCTCCATGAGACTGCCTTATTAAATTACAATGCCAATTAGTGCATCTAGATGTGTTTTGACCAGTTCTGTACTTGTGGCACCTATAAAATGTAATTGACTGGTGATGGTTACAAATACCGTATGTATGACTAATAATGGTACAGTATAATTTCACAGATATTATAAAAATAATCCCCATATCATGGTGATTGAATCAAAAACAGTCTCCTAGAAGTTCCTTACCTAAGAGATTTTAATGACCTTGTCTTGATGAATAAGAAACTCCTGTAAGTACCTCAAGAAAATGAAGATTTTTTTAATCCTAAGTAGACTATGACAAATAAAATATTTTCTTTCCATGAGCATTAGCAGATACAATTTACAGTGGAATTTTTGTGATCACTGAAAATATAGGAACTAAAATCTAAAGAATTTTGTTACCAACCAACCTCAGGCAATCTAGCGAACTTTAGTATGAAGAATGGCTGGGGGCATGGTCATGGTGCAGTCTTTCATTTCTATAATGAGTCAGATTTTTTTTAGAGACAATGACTTTAACAACAAAAGAATTCTTTACACTGACACATTATTTTCATGAAGTGAAACGTCATAGCAGGTGAATCATTTTTTAGAAATTTGCTGCTTTTAATGTGTAAATTCTTTATAAAAATACGTCTTTTTATTATTACATGTTTGTAGTACGTAATGTTTACATTCATCATTGGGAGTTGTAGCATGCAAATAGTGCATCTTAAATCTTTTTTCATTCCCTTTCTTAACCTTTCCCTTCATATCTTTTCTGACTCTGTAGTTTGCACCTTATCAATGCTACTGCGTATTTCTAGTTGTCTTAATATAACATTAAATGTGACTTGCATTTATAAGTTCCCACAAGATTATGGTATAGAAAAGCGACTCTCTTCAGTATCTTACAGAATTGTCCTATGGGCTCATTGAAGCACAGTTGGTTGCACCCTACCACAGAGCTTCTCATGCAGTGTATCTTCAATGAGGCTTAACAATTCACATTTCTGCTCTGATCCTGGCTGATATTGGTGATGATGATGGTCCAGCATTTACTCTTTGATAACCACTAAGATAAGAGTTAATAGTAGGGCTTTTAGGACCAGACTGTATGAATACAAATCTTTTCGCATTACACAGCAGCTGATTTACCTTCAATGAGCTTCTTTTAACTTTTTTTGTGGTTTTATTTCTTTCAGCAGTAAAATGGGTTTAATGCTAGCACCTAACTTACAGGACTGTTCTAGGATATTACCTCAAACAGAGTAAGCAATCAATAAATGTTGGCTACTCTATTTTTAGAGATCCATTTGAGTCTAAATTCACAATCATCCACAGAAATGTTGTTCTATTAATATATTACTATACTCTTGATGACCCTGCTCCCTAAATATCGGACAGATAGTACCTGGTGTAATGTACTTGACTACATCAAATATATTTTAAGAAAAATTTTGATGAACTAAATGTACCTAGGAAAGTAGAGGGTTTTAACATTATATCATTTAAAGTGTAGAACTATTTTTGGATCAAGAAATCATTGTTAGTAATACCATAATTGTGTTAGAATATCCAAACAGCTCTCACACAGAAAGCAGATACCCTATTCTGTGTAATCCAAATATTCCAAATGTTTGTCTTCACATTAAGAAATTGTTTCATTTATATTATTGTAAAGGAATGGACTTCACCATGTGTTTGTAAATTCCTCGTTAATGATTGTGTTTTTAAAAAAGTGATCCTTTCTTATAACATGTGGAGAGCTGTGTCTTTTCTTACATAAAAGACTGGGCTATGGAATCTTTTAGGAAATTCCTCAGTGGTCCTAGGGAGTTGGTCTTTACTTTTCACTATTTGTTTTCAGGAGGCAGGCTATATTTTAAGTCTAGTTATAAAAGTGATAAAATAATATATGGCCAAAAATGTTGTTAATTTTATTCAATAAATTCTGCTTACTTGGCCCCATAAGAAATAGAATCTTGACTATGTCAGTTCTGCTACTTAACTACCAGTCTGAGCCTATGGTACTGAGACGTGGCAAATTAGACTAACTTAAGTGGATCAGACATGTCTGATTCTACTAATGTATGAACATAGACTGAGTTACCTTAGTACACCCACCTGGCTCACTACATTGCAAATCTGATAGTACAACAAAGAAAATAATTTCTCCTGGTGAAGAGGCTTTTGAATGGTGAAGAGAGAAGCAAGACATAATGATTATGAAAGTGACTATTTTTTAGGGAATGTTGTCTGTCCCTAAGCACTGCTATTAATAGTAAATTTCCTCTATGAGGCATTTATCTATAAATATTCAGTAAAAAGTTCAGTCAGTTTGTTATGTTTTGGTCAAATAATACATTTATGTTTATCTGTTTCCTTTCAGATAAAAAAGTACTTGTTAAATAAAATTTTAGGTGAGAGGTGACATGGAGAGATCAATAAACTATAGAAAAAATCAATTTGAAATGATCTAAAGCAAATTCTCCATCAACTAGGATAAAAAATCTCTCCTTGATAAGTAGATGGGGGAATCAAAAAGTATTAGGATGTCTTAATACTTTTCTCATTGCTGGGACAAAATACCTGACACTCAAAATTAAATGAGGAAAGCTTTATTTTTCCTCTGTTTGTAGAGATTTCATTCCATAATCAGCTGGTTCCAAGGCAGTTTGCCGTGGCAGAGGGGCAACAATTCATGATGACAGAAGGCACCAAAAGCAATAAAGAAGAGGGAGGGGGAAGTCTCTTTTCATCCCTTATATAGTAAGCAGGCTACCTGCTCTAAGGTGGGCATAGCAGTAACATCCTTAATCCCAGCATTAGACCGTGGTCAGTCACAAGGCTACATTCAGCCACCTCTGAAAAGCTCACCCTCTATGACCTCATGGGACTTTGGTGGGACATCCAGACACAAACCACGGTAGATGTGTTGTGTATGTGCATCAAATCCCCAAGATGATTGTAATCATAATGTACTACAAACATTTACTGATAAGCGTAAAAATCCAAATAAGATAAAATTTAAGTTAAATTATGTAAAAATATATAGAAATGTCTTAGTTACTTTTTACTCGTTGCTGGGACAAAATACCTGATGCCCAAAGTTGGGAAAGGAAAGGTTTATTTCTTACAGTTTTTGGAGGTTTCAGCCCATACTCAGGCTCCAAGGCAGGATGGCATGGCGGGCTACAGTTCATTGCGGCTGTAAACAGCAAGGCGGAAACCAGCGAGAGAGAGAGAGAGAGAGAGAGAGAGAGAGAGAGAGAGAGAGAGACCTTCCTCCTGCCGTTACATTTTATGCTGGCTACACCCCTAGGCAGGTGTAGCACTGATACCATCAACCCAAGCTCTAGTCAATGAACCAATTACAAATGCACAATACAAATGCATGAGGCCTGGGGCGCCGCAGACACAAACCGGGACAAGAAGTAAAAAGCAGAATTACTTGTAGATATAGAACTCACTCTCAAAAAAAAAAAAATGAGCTCTACTAAATATGTTAGGAAAGAACATGTCTTTCAAAAGAGGTCTCAATAAAGAAGCAAAACTCAGAAAGATGTGCACTCAGATATTGTTCGGAAACCAGAAAGTGAAATTCAATCAGTATCAACTACTATTTCCATCTTAAAGCTATGGCTTGTTAGAGATGGCTTTAAATATTAAAAGTATTTATCGTTTTAATTTAATGTTAAGTATATAGCCATCCTATGAGATTATTTTTCCTGTGTGGGTCTAGTTATATGAGACCTCCATTTCCTGTTATAGTCACTGCAAATAGAATCTTCTGGATTTATTTAATGGTAGACAATCTAAGAGATTAATTTCCTTATAGTATCCTGTTCAAACGTTTCTGAGCTCATAAAAGTGGGAGCCAAGACTTTCATAAATTCTCCAGTGGGATACACTTTTCCTGGGAGACCATTTGGGAGAGAGTCTGCCAAGTTCTTTTAAAAATATGTCTGTGGGTACCAACTTTACTGGATGTAAAAGTTTGAAAATTCTTCATCTACCTTTTGTGTGCAGGTTTGAGAACCAGAAGCAATATAAGTAACAATTACAACTTCACATATATTTATTAAACTTAAAATATAATTAAATATGGACTTCTGAATGTAAATTAGGCATTCTCTGTGTATTGTACTTAGGGTTTTATTGAATGAGAACTACAGTGGGAATTACAAGAACTCCGTAAAGTGTATTTATTATCAGAAAACCATGTACCACATTTATGGAATGCATTATAAATGCAGGCACAATTCAGACTTCCTTGAATATATGAATTCTTAATCTTCAAAGCAAACTTCTGAATGGAGTAAATTGTCTTAGCCTTTCCTATAAGTAAGTGGATCATAGTAAGGTTAAAATTCCACAGGATAAACTAAGTCAATGATAGTTTCATAAGTAAATGTTTTCCCACAGAGTGATACTAAATTCCTGTGTTATAAGCACTCTAGAACAAAGTGATATGTTAGGGGGATGTGTTAGATATTACAATTTGTCTTCCCAACAAGTGTCACATCAGTCTTCTATGCCAAGAGGACATCTGCATTATTGACAATGCAAAATGCTCAGCTTTACAAAAGAAAGAAAGAAAGAAAGAAAGAAAGAAAGAAAGAAAGAAAGAAAGAAAGAAGAAAAGAGAAAAAAAGAAAAGAGAAAAAAAGAAAAGAAAAGATTGCCCAATGTCATAATCTCTCTTCTTCCTAGATATAATATTTATCCTTTGACATGACTGAATTCTGACCAACTATAATACAATGTAAGTTGCAATTGAAGAATGACACATTAATAGAGGGGTAGGTAGAGAAAAACAATTATATGCATATATTTAACTGCTTTTTATCCTGTTTTCCTCTTGACTTCAATGCCAATATAAAAGCTGGAGGTTCAGAAATTATTTTTGATCTTAAAATGACCTCGGATGAAAGTTACATGCTGGAATCTGTCTCTGATAAAACGTAGGCTGCATTATCAAGCGTGGACATTTTTTATCTGGCTAGCATTTTATTTCATGTAATAAACCGTTTTGCATTTAAGTCAATTATTTTTTAAAATTTTCTGTTATAAAAATTCATATATAAATCTAAAAGTTAAAAACAAGAGAGAGTAGGTGAGAATATTTCCCCACCAGGTTTCTTAAAAAACAACAACAACAACAAGAAAGCCAAGGAAACAGTGGTGATGTTCACGTTCCTCCACTTAACTCAGTTTCAGCTTCTTTCATAGACACCCTGTGTTAATAGACCTTATGAGTTTGGTAACATTTCAACATAGTTTAGTAAAATAAAATCAAGTTCCTGTTATAGCTAAATAAATTTGCTATATAATATCAACAATCTGAACCACATGAGAAAATGAAGCAGCTTATTAATAGAGGCCCCAAATAATAGCCATCCTTGCAAAAAAGAATATAAGCCAAAGCTACAGTGGAAAAATCTAGATTAAATCACTGTAGGCTTAATAATAGAGAGATTGAAGAAATAAAGAAAGAGGAAAGATATTGTAATAATGATGCAGAGGAGAAAAAGAAAGGCTGATTTTTGTTATTATTTAATACCTCTAATTCCTATTCAACAGTGTCCTACAATTTCAAGAATCATCAGTACAATAAAGTTTAGATGCTGATAATGTTGTGCATCATGGTTGTTATTATGATCATAATGATTATCCCAGTTATTATCAGTGGGGGCTGTTTGCATGCACACTAGGTTTTAAGGGAGCTGATATACAAACCCTAAAAAGAATTCAGAATTCCACCAATCCTTTGCTGAAACAATGCATTGGAGGCAGATAGGAATAAGTAAGTCTGAAAGTTAATCATTTCTTTTTCCAGAAAACCGTATGGAGTTTAGATAATCTAGAAATAGAGTGTAATTCTAGTTGGTGTTTAGACCTTTGATTAACTGCTAAAATTCTGAGTTTCAGGTTTTTATGGCTAAAATGTGGGGTTTTCGCAATAATTTACAATATCATATATTTAAGCAGTAAAGTGAACAAATGTGTCCATTTTTCTCTGGAATCTTCTAAATTAATGCTGAACAAGAACCAATATAGCAGAAAATAAGAAAACACATACACACGCACACGTACACACACACACACACACAGACATACTAATATGGGTATATATCCACTCTTTCTCTATGGATTCTCAGAATATTGAGAGTTTTGTGACACAATAGTTTTTCCGCACATAGGCTTACTAATGGGAATGGAAATGTCAGTGGAAATGTGAAAAAAGATTACTGGTTCATAGAAAAGCCAAATAAAGGAAAGTAAAAGCAGAATCACAATCAAAAAACAAACAAAAAATAAACAACAGAAATAAAACCCCAGACATAGTCATTATGTCAAAGGAAAGTGAACCACAATGTGAGATCTGAGTCAGAATAAAGTAACAATACTAGAACTCTTCCTCCCTCATAGGTACAAGTGTAAGTTTTAAAAAAAAGAAATTTTGCCTGAGAATACCTTAACTGATGATTCAGAAAAAGGAAAAAGTATAACATTTAGTCTCTCATTGTGATTTCAAACAAAGGACTGAAAAAAATTTAACAAAGGAATAGGGTGCATATATCTAAAATCCACAGGATAACAGATACCCAGCATTGAAGAAAAGCAATGAAATGAAGAACAATAGTGTTTGCAGGATGAACAGCTACCCTGCTACTCAATGAGAAAAAAAAAAATTAGAAAACTATTCACAGGATGTCACAGCATACAGCACTAAGATGGTCTGTCACCCTGAGGAGATTAACCACGGATAAAGTGAAAACGACTTTCAACTTTTGATTTCGCTTTCTGTCACAATATGCTTTCTAGCTTATTTTGTTTGGCCTTAAGTAGAGCACAGATATTTGCTTATACATAATGCATTGGAGTCATGCGATTGAACTTTAACTTGATCATTTATTACCCAGTGAAATGAACAAAAGATGTTTTAGTTGTGTATTTATTTTGGCAAAAGATAAAATGCAGAAATCAAGTTCACTATCTTATAACTTGATTTTTCAAATTTTTGTTTCTCAGTTTTTAAATTATTGCAATATATATCTTTAAAAATAAGAAGGGATAATAATGTCGAGTCATTTATTTAAGAATGACAGAATTCTTATGTTTCCTTGATTGTTCCTCTGTCCTTAGTTCCCTGAAAAGATAATTACTGCCCTAGATTTTGTGTTATAATGTTGTACTATTTCTGAAAAACACAATTTTATTGTGTATGTATATGTTTCTACATAAAACATTATTAGTTTTAATTGCTTTTAATCTATATAGAAATTGAATCACATTTTACTTGGTCTTCTAGATGAGATTTTTTTGTTTTCTATTCTATAACAGGAGTCATCATGTTTTCGACCCTCTGTAATTCCCACCACATGAGTACAGCATAACATAATAACCTTCTTGAATGATAATTTTGTTCTAATTATTTGCTTGCTTTGGTTTTTATTATGAAGAATGCTGATGTATACATTCTTATACAGAAAATCTATATCCCCCATAAATCTGGATTTTCTATTTCTATGGATTGGAGATTTGTTTTAATAGCATAGGTGAATATTCAATTTAAAGAATAATTCTAGTCCATTTTCAACATAATTATATTGATTTATACTTTCAATAAAGAGCTTAGGATTCCAAGTGATTCATATTTTGAGATTTTTAATTTTGGCCGTTTAATAGATTAAAATTGTATCTCAATGTTATTTTGTATATTTTTATCTGCAAGTTTTAAATACTAATGCAGTAGAATTAATCCACTTCCTTTTTGATTTCTCTTTTATATGTGTCAATGTATTTTGTAAATTTTACCTTAGCTTGCTGTTTTTCAATATGTTTCATTCATAGTGAATTATTTACTATTCACACACTGGGGGTGGTGACTGTAATGCAGGTCTGGAAGTGGCTTGAGAGAGCCAGCAGAGAAGGCTGGGTTGCAGCTTCTCTATTGGGTAGAGTGTGGGCTGAGATGAGGAAGCTCTCCTGCCAGACTTGGTCTGAGCAGGTGAACTTTGGGAGCACATGGGCCTTCTCAGAAGGGTGGTCACTTGTTAGGCAAAGGAGGGTGGAGCAGGTGAACACTGACCCAGTGAAACATGAATAATATTGTTCGAAAGGAAAGAGGGTCAAGGGAAAGAGAAAGGAAAAAGAAAGAAGGGAAAAATGAGAAAAAAAGAATAAAATGGAAACAAAGCTTTGAAAATATGGAGGGGAAGAAGGGTTGAAGGGACAGGAGGAGAATGGGAGGAAAACAAAAATGCAAATCAAGGTATATCAGGTACAAGTACAGACTCCTTGTGATGAATGTCATCCTTGTACTCATATCAAAATTGTACCAATAAACTTAATTAAATTAAAAAATAACAAAATGACATTGGAAGTATGCCTTACTAGAGGGAGACTGTGAAATAGTTTCCATAATTAAATCACTATTTATAGATCACTGTATTTATAGTGATCTAATATTTGCCATTTAAATTATGAAGCATACCATGAAAAATAAGAATTAATACTTAGCACATTGTGCAGGTTTTAAGCAAAACATGCAAATTCTGCAGTTTATCATTTCATAAAAAATGCATGCAAATTTTCAACATTGAAAAGGCAAAAATACTACCAAATTTCATAATAACTTTTAGGTAATGTGCTTACCTCCATAATAACATTTGTATAAACATTTGGGATTTATATTATTTGGTCCTAATACACTTCATATGAAATTATGGGCATAATACAAGATTTCTATGAAATTTCAATGAAGAACTTGCAAAATATTTCTGCAATCGATAAAAGGAAAGAAACATAAAAAAATTAAAAAGAGTCAGATTTCAAAGCACACACGATGAGGCAGAGATCCAACTTCATCTTGTCCCTAAGGTTAGTCTATTGTCTGAATGCCATTCATTGAGTAACCCTCAGAGAATTCTCCGAGATTCTTTCGCCTCTGTTCTATGCCATATTCCACATAACCATGCCTTTTCTTTGTGATTGTTTTTCCCCAAGGTTAGTATTTATTCTTAAACTATATTATTCACTGTTTTCTTAACTAATAAACGTTGGCATGAAGTAGGGCATCCTTCCCTTTGAGAAGCTGGTAACTTTTATATGGTGTGTGTCTACTCTTCAACCCAGATGCGCATAGGAAAGAAGTTATGCCTGTCTTTACACACACCTCTCCCTTAGGTCCACAAGAATGTTAAACAGTTATTTTTACTTTGGCCACTTCCTAGGGGAGAAAAAGTGGCATGATTAATTTAGACATCAGATTTCTGCTACAGTAGTAGTGTGAAACAAGCAATCCTAATACTTAGTGAGTTGCTAAGAACCGCTGTGAAATGGTTCTCCTGATGTCTGCAGCTCAAAGGATGTGTCTTTTGCTTCAGGATATAGATCAAACTGAAGTCTTTTCTAGTTTTTCTCACTTTGGAGCTCCAAATAGTTGACTAGGCTGTAATTTTCTAGGATGGCAGATGCAATCTAAATGAAAGGAAATAAAACCGCATGAGCACAATTAAAGCCATGAATAGAACCTGGCATGTATTTCAGATTCACTGCTTCATTGGCCAAAACAAGTCAGTATTGATATGGGATAAAGAGACCCGCTATTCTTAGGTGAAGACATAAAGTCATAAGATACAGAATTGTTACACCATACTTCCCTGTTACAGGAAGGACAAAGAATTAAAAATAATAAGACAAGTTTCACAACTAGCTCAGATGAGTCAGATACTTGGACTGGGTGAGAAGATTTTGTTCTCAGTAGTTATCATTGTTACTTGGTCTAAGTACAAAATAAGCATTTTGTTACCTAGAAAAACAAAGAACAGTTACAACCTTACTTTTCTTACCATAGCATTCTACCCCCTACTGCAGTATTTCCAGAAAACTCAGAGAAGTCAAGTGGAGACTTTAATACTATTACTAATATAAATGCTGTCAGAATAGGAAAATGGATACAAATTATTCAGAGTACTTTTACACTGAATAACTCACATAATACCAAAATTCTCTTCGGTATGTCATGCTACTATTTTAACCATAAATAAAAGGAGATTGCCACATTGGTCTTTTCTTTCAGTTCTTGTCATTTAGAATGAATACCTTAAGTGTTTTTTCATTCCTCTTATTACTGTCAAATTTGATAGGTAACATCTGCTCCAATATTTTTCCTTATTTATAAAATTGTCTGAAACATTAAATTCTTCCTATTCTTATAAACTCTTTATCTGTAATATAAAACTGACTTTCTTTTTATCAGTTATTCTTCATATTGTTTTCCTGATGGATATAAATTAACAAAATAATCTCGTTTGACACAAAACATTTTGCATGTATTTATTAAGTTCTTTGCTTAGAAATTGATATCATACTTTAAATTTTTTCTATATGTTTTAAAGTAAATGTTTAAAAAATTGATTTGTCTAATCATGTGTATAAGACAGGCGATTTTCACAATGGCATCTTGTGAATGAGCTCATTGTCTAGAAATGGATCCCTCTTAATTATGACTGAGCCACTGGCCATGAGCACAGAGTAGGCTCAGGCCAGTGAAGCATGTAGTGATGCTGGGGGCATCGGGGCAGGACATACAGAAGATGCTTTTATGCAGCAGAGCATCAGGCTCTGGGGAACAATGAGAAGCCACACAGAAAATTACCAGAGAAAGACAGATGGATGGGATGTCCAATAACCAAGAAGAAATCTGTACCATTCTTACTCTGAGAGGATTGGTAGATAAGGTCCTTGAGGAAAAATTAAATAGATAATATACAAATGGTATCTGCAGGAGCCAAAGCCATCGCTAACAGCTAGAAATCACGATGTCGAATGGTCACTAAGCCCTGTAAAAGTGCGATTAGTGGACAGCTGCTTCTTCACAAGGTCAGCCACAGTAAACTTCAAACTTTTATGATACTAGTATAACCAACTTCATTTAGGGTCACAAGTGACACTTTCAAAGCTTGGGAACAGGAGTACTGCTTTGTATATTCATCATTGTTCTTTTGGCCTCTTTGTGTAGGTGTTATGGTTTAGATGTGGGGTATCTTCCATGGGTTTATGTGTTTGGAAGGTGACTGGCTCATGGGGTGCCATCCCCATCAGGGACTTATCCCCCTCCTCGTGTCCTCACTCCGAGCTTTATGTTTCCTCACTGCTATGAAGTAAGTGGCTTTTCTTCTGCTGTACTCCTCTGCTATCCTGTTTCTGCTTGAAGCCAACTCACCATAGACTGAAATGTGAGTCAAAATAGACTTTTCCTATGTTGCCTGTGTCTCGGCAATGAGAAAGTAAGACATTAGGTGAGTCCATTGTTCAAACAATAGCAAGACTATCCAGGCCGTGGTGTACACTTGAAGCTGAATCAGGATTTTTAAAGATACGTATGCTTTTAATATATTAACATATCTGCCCTTGTTAATGCCTTTCGGGTATCAGGTTGCCTATGAAAATTTAAGAGCAATTTAATTTTCAAGAGGTTCTATGACTGTCACAGTCTTCATGGACAGCCACAAGGCTGGTGAGAAGTCAAGAATAAAAAGAGGCAGGCATAAAGGAAATGCCACAGACATCAAGAAGTGTGGGGAAGAAAGATACTGGCCAGTGTGTTTTATTTCCAATTCATTTAGAATTACAATATGAATTATGTTAAGGCTGTACATCTGATTTAGGGTAACTCTCTGCCTCAACAACCTGTATGACTTAATTTAGGGGGCCCCAATTTATGGGCCATGAACTAACTGATAACCAGGCCACACAGTGTGAGGTGAGGGGCAATCTATTAAGCTCCATTCATACTTTAGGCCACTCCACATTGCTCCATTACTCTGCCTCCTGTCAGGTGAGTAAATGCCATTTGAGCTCCAACCCTAGTGAGGATTGTGCATGGGAGGGATCTGTGGATCACTCCAAAGCCCCCACATTTGTGGAAATAGTGTCTTCCTTGAAACCAATCTCTAGTGTCAGCAGTTGGGGACTGCTGACCTAGACAGCAGAAATTTATTGTTCTGAAGTTCTGGAGGCTGTAAATCCAAGATAAATATGTCAGTCTAGTTAGTTCCTTTTGGAGTTTTCAGGAAGAATCTTTTCTGTTCCTGCCTGGTTTTTTTGAAATATTCCTGGCAATCTTTCTTTGACATTCCTTGGCTTAGAGCTGTATGACCCCTTGACCTCTTCCTTAATCTTCACATGGTATTAGAATCTAACATAACTTTAAGGAGGACATAATTCAACTCAACCGAGGATTAAGTGAAGTACAATTTATTGCATGTCTTGGAAGGTAACCTCACTATCCATGTCTTAATGGTGAGAAAATTGAGGTCAAAGAGAGAGAAATTAGCTGCCCAATAAGGATTATTAGAACAGTGGTGGGCAGGTCTTGGCCAGAAGCAGGTCTCTTGATCTCCGATATGATCCCTTAAAACCTTATTGTAAAAACCATTAGACACTACTTACTCTTTAGTTTAATGCTACAAAAGTATTGCACTTAATCCCTCTGAGACCATGAAAAGAAATGAACCCTTTCTGTAGAAAATGACTGTGAACAAGAAACCTGCTCAACACTGTACTAATTTCAAGAATATCTTTCAATTCTATAGACTAATACTTTTTCCCCCTAAATGTTTTTATTGGCCAAATAATCTTAACTGCTTCTTATAGCCTTTTTAAAATGGTGTAACATTGTCTCAAATATAAAAGGAACCATATTGAATTGATTGATGGATTGCCTACTGGGAATTGATCACAAAAGCACTCTGCTATACATGTAAACTGCCAGCCCATTTTACTTTTTTATATTAAGACATGATCTTGCTACGTTCCCAGGCAGGGCTTGAATTTGCAGTCTTTGTGGCTTATCTTACAAGTACTAGGATTACTCTGCCATTGAACCTGACCCACATTGCTTCTGGATTGGGGAAACACATATACTCGTGTAGAGTGGGGATTCACTCTAATGGATTTTTTCACCTATTGTAGAAGAATAGTGGTAAAAAGTGTCTTCATTCAAATTCATTATTCCAGTTACTTGCTAGCTCCTTCTTAAAGAGGTGGCAAACCTGTGCGTGCTTGCATTGATATTCTATAGATATATTAATATTTCATTACTAATCTATAGAAGAGTATTTAAAATAATTTAAATAACAATAAGCCTCCAATTTGCATTGCACTTGCTGGATTATTTTGTCCAAAGTCCATTGCACACTAAATGAGATTTACATCTTCTAAATGGCTTAATAATCTTGAGAATTAGTGTTTCACCTGAAGATATGGAAGAGTAGCATTATAGTCGCTCAGATACATGAATGTGACATCTGAAATTTTATAAAAGTTCAATGTTGTTGCATGTTCCTGGCTTTGAGAATCGGCTTCATCTTGATGTAGTTGTTTTCATTTGATTTATTCCTTTGCAGGAAATTTTTTGCTTTGAAACTGGGGATACACAATCTAAGGGCTTTCTAAAATCTCCTTTTTGGGATAGGACTCCTTCCAACTCCTAGCATGTCAGTTTGCTTTTACAGATTGCTATATCATGGCTTAATTTTTTATCATTGTTACTTCAGTGATAGCTTAAAATGGTGTTCAGAGCGAGGTTTGCTTTTTGCAGCATTTTCATTTCTCCAAATTGCCTATTGCAATTAACAGAAAAGAATTGAATATTCCATTCCCGAGTTCACCTCTAGCCTCCCTTTTATTGAAATAAATGTCTTTCACACAATCAAAAGTTCCCATAAGCTCCTGGGCTCTTTTTGAATGAAAATTAGGTTAAAAAATTTAGATCCTTTTTTAGATCTAGGGGTAGTGGTAGTGTTGGGTGGTTGTGAAATTGCCTGATTATTATGTTTAAGTCATAAATTCCCTATCCTTCACCCCAATATCAGCAAAGCCTCTAAATTTCCAATCAAGACTCATAATTCCAGTGTAGACTGTAAATCTTTACATGCTGTGATTTTGAGATACAACTATTATAATATTTCTCAGCCTATCTTTGTTCATTTTTGCCTCTCCTTAAATAATTCCCCACAACATATGAAGAGTGCTATTCTTAAAAACTAAGCTAATTCATTTTATTCTTAACACATCAATACATTTACAAAATGTATTTGAACATAACACAGTTTGTAATTTCTGTTATTTTTTCTGAGTTTCTATTAACTCAGTTCATAAAAAAATTTATTAAGAAAGTTCTGTGCATCAAGAAAGATCCTAGTTTTACTTGGAATGCAAATTAATAAATACAAACTAAGACAGAAAATTAACTTTTGTTTGTAAAGTTATTTGTTACATTTAGAATTGATTTACTACCTACATTTTCAGATGTAATCCTATAATGAAAGGCAATGAATCCCATACAATATCCACTTGTTTATTAAGCATTAATCACAGTTATGACAGATGTAGCCAGGAGGACCACTTACTGTGTAATTAAATGTTCTCTTATTATTCTTTTTAAACATTACAAAGATTCTTTATCCTCTTCTAAATATAGTTGTTTCTTTATAGTGAGTTCTCTATTGATAAATATTCCATGATATCTCCAGAAAATGCATAGTAAGTAAAATTAAAAATTCAATGAGAAGAATTAACTAGTGTACTAATGGCTGAAGGGATTTATAGGGTTTTTTGAGTACCAAAATTAAAGTGGTTATAAAATGATTGTTATATGACTGACCATGTGAAAAATTTAAGTATGCATAGTAGAATATTAAAATACTGAGAGAAGTAAAATATAAACTGGTTAATGCCATTTTTATTGAAATATTTTCTGAATTTATTTAATGTATAGATGAGGTCTGATCAAAATATACAGTAATTTTTAATTTAAAAGACACATTGCCATTTATTCCCTTCAAAATACACTTCCTCACTTTGAAAATATTTATACCATCATTCTTACTACTTTCTGAAGTATTTCTGGAAGTCCTCTGTCCTGTCTACTTTGATGATCTGAATAGATTCGAAACATGGAATAGCACCTTTGTTCATCAACTAAATTCTATCCATGATTCTGGAAGCAAATCAAGTTATGTGAGTACTGAATCAAATTCAATGGTTAGATTCAATGGTGACCTTCTAGGGAAATCTGATTTGCTCCTTGTCCAGTTTGGTTTGTGACCAGGATGGTGGAGAAAACTGAGTTCATGAATCATGATACCATGTACTTTCATGGTCATTTTGATGTGGGAGAAAAACCAGAAGTTGCATGGTAAAAGGTCTAGGGAGTAAGGTGTATCACTGTAATGATTTTAGCACACTGCCTTTCTATTGAATGATATTCTGTAGTAGCATTCACTGTATTTTTTAAACACATTTGTGAATACATGAAAGCATACGACCAGAATTGCTTTAGCACATGACCATAATGATGGGATAAATGTAAAAGGATGTTCAAAGTGAGAAAGAGTATTCTGAGGGTGATTAATGGTATTACATCTTTTACTGTAATAAATTTAAAAATTAAACGTTCACAATATTTTTCCATCACACCTCACAAATTAAATGATATTCAATAGGAAATGTATATCAAAAATTCAGTGATATTTTTTGTTCATAATGCTTGTTCCAAAAAGAGAATAGATTATATTTGAGTTTTAAAAAACATTAGGTTTTAAAGAGACTCTTTGTTTTTAAATGTATTCTATGCAGCTGGTTATTTTCTTTGTATCATTCAATTCTACTTGTTTATTATGATACATTTCTATAATTTTGTATCAGTTAGGTTTCACTAGGGGAGCAGTTTTAATAGTGTGTGTGTGTGTGTGTGTGTGTGTTATATGAAGATTTACCAAGTAGGTTTACAATGGCCAGCTGCAGATCAAGAGGGAAGGATACAGATGGGTGATCTACATGCTGGAGACTGGAGAGTCAAGTCAAAAGTTGAAGGTCTGGGGCTCACCATAGAGTCCAGTGTGAGTTCTGGTTAGAAAACTGAAGGGTCTGCATTGCAAGGCTAGAGAGTCTGCACTGGAAGCATGATCAAATGTCCAGTGGCCACGACGAAGATTGGAGCTCCACCTGAGAAAGGTAAAGGGTGACCTTCCTTCTTCCCTGTTTCCTTCTGTGCAGGCTACAAGTCTTTTTGTTTATGCCACCCACAGCCAGGGCAGGTCTTCCTTTTTAGTAAGTCAGGCATTCTGACATACCCAGAACTGTGCTCCGCTGATCTGCTAGGCATTGTTTCTTGTTCAAATTGTCACCACAGTGAACTACCACCATCTCAAATATGCTGTACATGTAACATTCGTGACATAAACAGAAAGAATTTATTTTTCCATAAATGAAATGAAAACTGAGTTTAGGCTTAAAACATCCTGTAATCTGTAAAGGTTTAAGTAAATTTTGGTGCCTTCCATGGTGACTTGCCCTGTTTTATTTTCAGTGTAACTGCTTCCATTGTTTTCTTAAAGTATAAACTAACCAACTTTCCTAATGACCTATCATTTTATTTTTTAAAAGTATGTAATTATTTTAAATTTAAAAATATATCAATGCAGAAAATTTTTTATCAATGCATCTCTTTGAACTCACTGCCCAGATCCAGCAAATTATCAATTTTATCTCTAGTATTTAACTTGTTCCTTTGTCTCCTATCTTCTGTGAAAATATTTTAAAGCAAATTCCATTTTCACTGTAAATACTTCACTATATATCAACAGAGAAGAAACTGAACTTGAACCTAGATCTAATCAAGCCTTTATATGTATACAATTATGGAGACTATGAACAATAGTGAAAAACAATTTAAATGACATTATGAAGATAAACAACATACATTTGAATAAATTCTACTGTAGAAATGACACAAAAAACAATATGGAGGGAAAGAAGTGCAAAACAGAAGTTTTCATCCGGGTAGTAAGCATTAGGGAACACACCATTCAGACATATTTGTTGGACTTGTTTGGAGCCTGATGAAGTGGGAAAAATAAAATGAAACAAAATCATGCATATCACGCACACACACACACACACACACAGCCATTCTAAGATAACTATGATTAATTATGTATAACATATTAAGGAATCAACATTGATTTTTGAAGAGTTCAACAATATATCTATGGTACTGCTGTGTATTTCTTCTTTCTTAAAAAAAATTAAAGTTCTGATAAAATTTTATTACAGGAAAATCTTATATTATGCAAAAGTATGTTATTACCTAGATAAGGGGTAGGTTTTTATAATCTTTTTTGAACTAAGTTTTATTCATATTTTGATACCTGAAAACGTATTTTCCTTTACAGATTTCCTTACAACATAAACTTACTCTTATATTTTTAAAATGACTGTCTCAGCATAGTATTTTTTTCAGAATTTCTTCTGTCCTAGAGGCTTTTTTCCTTTCAAAGGTAACTTATTTAAAATGAATGTTGCCAAAATAAAGACCTGGTTACTCAAAATAAAGGCTAGATCATCTGAAAGATGGGTGAATCACTCTTGACAGGGAGCAGAGATACAGTAAACGGTGGGTGCATTTGCTCCCAGGTACCCTCAGGTATGGCCTCAGTGACAAGTGATTCCACAGAAAACAGAGTCCTCCTGGGTTAGGCAGGGTAAGCAGTTCTGGGCAGTGCAGTTTCATTGGGCTGGGCATGGGGACAGGAGACATTTTCAGGTAAGAGTGCTTGACTTACAGGGAGAGCTACAGAGCAGGGCCTAAGTTCCCTTTTTGAGTGGAAGCATTGATTCTCCCAGCTGTGAGGCACACTGGCTCCTGAGGACTCACAGCTGAGCACTCCTGAAAGTCATCTCTGGTGGAGGGACCCCATGCTGCTTGCCTTTCTATAGATGTAAGGGCACAGCACCCGGCTCTGATCAGCATTTTCTCTAAAAGGCCATGTCAACCAGTCAGGTGTCTGCTCCAACGCTTCTGCTATTTAACTATTGGTCTCAGTCTTACTTACATCATTCCCTCATAAGAGTTCTTCCTGGAAGCTCTAAGAAACTACCCGCATGCTCCATCTCTGCCTCATGTTACTTTTTCTTGTAAAATGAGTCAGAGAAGCACCCCATGCATGGAGAAAAAGGCAGTTGTATATATTATTTTCAAGAGGTTGATCTCAATTGATAATGTATTAAATAGCATCCTGCAATTGAGTTAAGGGAGAAATGACTTCAAATATATGTTAACTATCCAGGGTGACAAAATATAGAACTTCAGCCACTGAAACAGTAGAAATCTGAAACATACTTAGAAGGGATAAATAACGGCTATTAAACTGACCTAATAAAGCTGCTTAGAGGGTGAAAAGTACAGTTCACTGTACCTTGCAAATTCAGTGGTGTAGTTTCTTCCTCAGGCTACGGTGTTGGAAAAGGTCAATAATGAAGTTATCTGACGTAGATACTCCACCATTAGAAAGGGGAAAGAGATCTCCAATTTGCTTTTTAAAGACCTCTTTTAGGATAGTACCTGTCAAGTTCATGATCAAATTCTTGCTTTATCTTTGAAAAAATGCGGTCTCAATGTCTACTTTCAATTCCATAATTTTCAGGGCTAAATCACATCCTTTGGGTATAGACAGTCTAGAATACCTGTTTATCTTAATTATTATCAATTTTATACTAAAAAGGACTGCATTTCTTTTTTATTTTATGGTTTGAAAATTTTTCTGTGGTCTTTTCCACTTCAGGCTCCTTGTTATTTGAATACTCCAAACATGTAAAAAATACTGAACAGTAAGTAAAAAGAGATTAAGGAATAATTGGGCATGGGATTATTCTGTAATATTAACATAAAATTAAATTAAAATCAAATAAGCAGCTTGAGGACTTTGCATAAAGAAATACATAAAGTATTCATAATGTTAATTGAATATGAATATAGAACCTTATTAATAAAGAAATATTTTATATATATATACATACAAATATGAAAAATATCGCATTCTGAAAGATGTTTTTAAAAAACTTGTGTGAATCAGGCACACTGTTAAAATGGTATTAAATAAATACATAGTATTAAAATAAATACATACTTACATTTATGTGTTATACAGTTAAATAACATACAGTTACATGTTATGCATTATATGTGATACGATAAAAATATGGGTGAATGATTAAATGAAAAGAATTCATTACAGTAGCAGACACATTGCCAGGAATCTTCCTCAATCAAATCACCCCCTCCCCCCACACACACTTCAAGCATGTTTGTCCCATCATTTTTGCCACTTTGTTCAGCAGTTCTGGAAATTTCCTTTTGGTAGTGTCTTTACAAAGTATAATAAAAAATAAAGTGAATGCAGCTGCCAAGTGCAATCTAGTGGAAAGATAGGTCATAAGAACAATACATTTATTCACTGTATTCACCACATCTGGCACTGTCTGACTTCTGGCTCTTCCCAAAGTCAAAATGATCATGAAAAATAAACTTTTAATCAATTCAGGTCATAAATGTAGCTACGACAGCATGTTAAAGTCCTTCCAGAACTGCTTCTGAAGTGGCAAGAAGAAGGAGATGAGTGTGTTCAAAAGTGAGTATTTTGAGGGAGGAATAAGGGCAATACATCATTTACAGTAATAAATTGAAGACAATTTTAATAATCACTGTATTTTTCCATCACACATAAAAATTTGAGCAGTATTAAATAATAAATGTACATTTGAGGTTCAGTAGTAACTTATGTTAATAATGATTGATTCAACAAGAGAATAGATCTTGCAAGACTTTTAAAAAGAATGTTTGGATAGAATTTAGGGTTCTGTGTTTAGCAGTGATACTGTGTACAAGTTACATAACTTTATGACCAAGGATATGTGTAACAAATATAATAAAATACGGTACTTGACAGTATTTATGTAAACTTTCTACTGTATGATATAGTAGGGGATCCAGTAATTTACAATTCTCAGTGTTGGAGACCACTACAAGGCGGCTCTGAGCAGGATTTAAATTTTAATAATTGGCTTTCTATGTTTATCTGTGAGCCTGTCCTAGGCCTCATCCCCTTGCCTGGCGACGGGAGCTGATTCATAGTAAGTGAACCTCTATGAATCACTGATCATGGCTGAGGTCCGTAGTGATCTATGAGGCCAGAGACACCTCAAAGGGCAAGATAAGGCCACAGCTGCGGACACTAGGCTCCAACCCCAATTAACAAGATAGAGACTGCAGCTGGAGGAATTTTACTCCTGCAATCTGGATCCTACCATAAATATTATCCTGGAGATAGAGCAGTTCACCTAAATTGGCATAATTTACTACTTGGAGAAGTCTTTGAAGAGACTCCCAAGGTCCTGCTCATTTCCTGTGCTTTCCTCAGTTTCTCCACCCCTTGTTGGACCTATTAAAAGTGGACTGTTCCAGAGAAGCCTTTGTCTTAGCCCTCAGAGGCTTGAGATTTATTAAAGGGTTTTGACCCTCCTAGAGCCCCTGAGAAATCATTACAATTGCACATTTTATTTAACCTCCACCATAAACTCGTTTGGGAGATAGGGGATCTAGGTCAGGATCCGGTATCTCAGAGTAGTGAAAGATCTATTGAATTTTATTGTACAGCACTGAATTATTGTTTAGTAGTATTTAAGTGAGTGTACATGGTCGTTTTATAATAAATCTTTTCAAATGAGAGAGTTATGTTACCTGGAAGTTCTTTTTTCTCAACCATACATGATCAAGGAGTGATTCCTTTAGTTATTTTACTGATCACAGCTGTGATTCTGTGTCAAAGCCATTTTTAAAAATAGATGGGACCCAATATAAGTCTGGTTCTGTAAGGAATGGTAGGAAGAAGTCCATAAACCAACCATTCGTGCCTGTCACTGGAAAAGCATTTGCCAAGATTCATTCTTTTGAGTCTTTCATATCATATACTTCCAACCAGACTGCACCAAAGGTTATTCTTAGAAATCTTTTCAAACCAAAAAAACTTGAATACTAGATAAGAGCAGCCCTTTGGGAAGGAAACTGAGAAACAGGCTGTTTCAGATGTAGGATAGGAGTGAGCAGTCAGTGGTGACTGAGAAGTGAGGAAGCGCCACAGGCTAAGTTCATAATTTTTCACTGGTAAACTCTGTATGTTTTTACCAAAAATATAAACTATTTCTGTTATTTTCTTCAGAAAGAAAAAAATTCATGTATCATCTCTGTTTCAGAATAACTATTAATACCAGGATTATGAGTAATCTTTTTTTTTTTTTAAGACAGGGTCTCACTATGTAGTTTAGGCTGGCCTTGAGCTCATTATGTATCCCAGTCTAGCCTTGAACTTATGACTATCCTCTTGTCTCAACGTCCTGAGTGCTGGGATTACAGGTGTGGGTCAACATGCCTGGCTGTAATTATGGATAATTCTTACTAATTGAAGTGTGCTTTGTTGAAATCTTAGAAAGTAATTAATCGGCATTACACTTGCAATAATACAAATAGTATAAGTGAAAGAGACAGAATAATCTATGATTATCATTGTAGATAAAAATTACAGATTCATAGAGAAAGAGACTGTGGAGTGAATACAGAGGATCAGGGTGCATTTCCTAAAGTCAGACAAAATGATCCCTGAGCTCTGGGTTGACATCCTTAACACACAGCATAATGAAAACTGATGGATAATGACCAGAAGCCTCTAGTAGCAGCCCTTGCCAACCAGGTTCCAAACACCTGTCACACGAGTGACCTGTGTTCCCCAGAGATATTGCGGTGCTCAATCTGAATCTGGACACCTCCAGGATCAGTCCTCTGGCCTGACATTCGGTTATTATATTTTTATTTTTAATTTGAAGGTAGTAAAATATAACAGAACAAGACAGAACAAAGCCAATCGAGACAATGCAGTGAAATTGGTACAGAACTTCACAGCAGGTTACCGGGATAACAGTAATGGGTACCATAGTATACCTCGTTATCTTCACAATAGTTGTCCATTCAATCAGGTATAGCAAAATCAAACCAAAAACATATCATCATAAAACCTATCAGAACTGAATATTGAATAGAGCAAAACAATCAGAACAAAGCAAAACAGTGATAACAATATTTGCCTTCAAAGAGAATATAGAAGGAAATCCTCCATATTTGCTATATTGCACACTGTCATCCTCCCAAGAGATGCTCAGACCTCTGGCCCCCAGTTGCTAACCAGAGGTGGGGGGAAGGGGATGTTTGATTCTCAGCCCATGCACCATAGGCTCAGGGATGCCGCTGACTGGTTCTCTTCCTGGCTTACCAGGAAAGAGGGTGTGTTGCTTTCTTGCTTAGTACCCTAAGATATTCAGTTATTAAACTTGGTGTCTTGTCTGTTAAGTAGTAAACTGGAGTATATTATTTTAATTCTTTGTCTTTATATTATTTTATGTTATAAAATTAAAGAAGGAAAGATTTGTTTAGCTCATACAATACCTTCTTTTAATAATTTTATTTTATAAACATGTTCAATCAGTTTTACTGAGGAATTATTTAAATAAAGTAAACGTCAGTCATTTTAAGAGTACAATTTGGAGCCCAGCAGAGTGGCACACTTCTATAATCCCAGCACTCTGAGTGGTTAGGCAGGGCAATTATGCATTCAAGTCAACCTGGGCAATTTAGCAACTTAGCAAGACCCTGTCTCAATAAAAACAAAAAAGCTAGAAATGTAGCTCAGTGCAAAGTCTCAGGGTTTGATTTGCACTGTGGCCATAAAGCAAAAACAAAACAAACTACAGTTCAGCAAATTTTGACTCAGGTAACACCACAGTGATCTCTGTATGAAGTTCTTTGTCACCTCAAATAGTTTCTTATGTTAATTTCCAGTACCAACCCCATCCTAAAATCATTCTAACGAAAAAGAATTGCCTTTTAGAGAGAAATCATACAACAATAGAATTTCATGTTTACCCTATTTACTAGTTTGTTTTAATGATTTATGTATGAGTCTTTCACTTCTTTTTATTGTTGAGTAAAATTCAATTGTATGGATATATCAATATTTGTTTATCCATTTACCAATTGATGAGATTTACTGTTTCATAGTTTTTCATTAATATATATATATATAAGATTATATATATGCATACATATGTATATATATATATATACATATTAAATTTTTATTTTTTTAAATTTGTTTTTTGAGACAGGCTCATCATGTAGTCCAGGATGGCCTTGAACTCATTATGTAACCTAGGCTGGCCTAGAATTGGAGGCAATCTTCCTGCTCCAGCCTTCCAAGCATTTTATTATAGATATGCACCAGTGTGCCTGGATGCACTTAGCATAAGTCTTTGCAGGAGAATTCCTCTTCTTCAAATAAATACCTCCCAGGTAGTAAATAAATATTGAAATTCAAAATCAGCCACCAAACTCTTTCCCTTTTCTGTTAAGTATTTTACAAATGACTAATAATGTTGATTATTTTGTGTATACTTATTGGTCACTTGTATATTTTCTTTGTTAAAGTGTCCATTTAAAAATTAGAAAATTGTCTTATTAATGAATTTTAAAAGTTTTTTAAAAATATCTTGTTTACAAATCCTTTGTCAGATATGCATTTTACAAATGGTTTCTACTACTTTGTAACTTACATTCTCCTCCTGGAAATCTGAATACCAGATTAAAAATTTTGATAGGTCAAATTTAACCATTTTTATTTTTGTGAAGAGGGTGGTACTGTTCTTTTTATCTTTTAAAAGAATTATCCTCCTAACTTAAAATCACAATTTTTTTTCCTGTGTCTTCCTCTAGGAATTTTAAAATTGTAGTTCTAATGTTTAGGTGAATTTCCTAAGTGAGTCAAGTTTCTTGTCATAATTGGTATCAGGTAAGGAGTAAGGTTGATATTTTTCACATGTTCCATGAATTTTGTCTGAAAATAAGTATCCCTTTCCATGTACTACCAGAGTAATTTTGTCAAATATTAATGAATATTATTGGGCTGTCTTTTTAGTTCCACTGGTTTTTACCCTCATCTTTTTATCAATAGTATAAAAATCTCCAAATTTTCATTTTTCAAAATTGTTTTTTCAATTTTTTTTGCTCTGAATTTGCATGCATATATTAGGATAAGTTCAATGTTTGACCTATTAAAATGTTTGGATGACACTGAATCTGGTAGTCAATTTGGAGGAAAATAATTCTTAATTTTATTTTATTTTGTCAGTTGACTTTAATTTTTCTTCCAAAAATGTATAAATTAGAAGGTGTAGATCTTGTATGCATTGACTTTTGAGTAGTGTAGTTTTTATTTTTCATGTTACTCATATTTTCAATCAAAATTTTAAATTGTCCCATCTTATATAAGAAATAAAGCTGTCTTTTAAAATATTGATCACATGTCATTATGCCTTGCTATATTTATTAGAATTTTTGTTCTAGTACCTTTTGATTCTATTACTTAGAATTTTCTTCTTAGAGGATTATGTTGCCTTTGAATAAAAACAGTTTTATTCCTTTTACTCCAAACTATACAGCTTTCATATATTTTAATTTCTTTGTTGCATTAAGACTTTTAGGACCAGTTTGACCATGAAATAAGAGGATAGATAGCTTGATTTATTGTCAATTCTAGGGGGAAAGCAAACAGTCTTCTACTATTAAAAATGGTAGGTATATATTTTTCAAAGCTATTTTCTCCTTTTGAAGAAGATACTATAAATTCATAGTGTGCTACGAATTTTTGTTTGTTTTTACCATGAATGGATGTTGAATTTTGTCCATGGTTTTCCTTAAAAAACCTACTGAGATGAATGTAGGGATTCTCATTCTTCATATATACATGAAAGTAAACTGCATGATTTCCAAATGCTAACTGAACCTTGCATTCTGGGATAAAATTCAGCTGATCCTGATGTATTACAATTTTTGAACCCAATCTTATAAAATACATTTGTACCAATGGGCATGAGCCATAGTACCATGTGGTAATATTATTAATTTCCTAGTGTAATGTCCTCATCTCATTTTTAACACGAAGCCATTTCGAAAGTGTTTTCTCCTGTTTTACTTCCTGAATGAATTAGCACAGTGTTGTTATTAATTTTGGTTAAAAATGTGGTAAAGTTTATCAATAAAGCCACCTGAATCTGTTTTCTTTGCTGTCAAATTTCTCTTTCCTTGATAATTTAATCAATAATATCTCTTGTGTTATATGAATAAGAACATACTAAGCATTTACCTTCCATGCATGTGCAGTTATTGGTCCTTTTCCAAAAGATGTTATGAAGAGTTGATCCATTGAGTGAGAATTGAGTACCTGTCCTAGAGTGGGCAGAGAGGAGGTATTGCAGCTGGTGATCACCCTGGAACTCTGTGAATATCCTCATATTTGGAATACATATATACTTTTTCATACAATTTCAGTTGAGTATAGTCAGAGCTTACCATTTGCTTTTCCCTTCCTGAACTGTGGCTCCCTAATTTTTTTGTCACCTAGAAATACACCTATGAGTATATAAAGTACTACTTAGTAAATTCTTAGTTGCGTATTGAATTGAGTAGACTTTGCTGTTCATTGTTATACATGCATCAGATTTAATTGATTGTCAATATACTAAACACAGACATCATTAGCAAAAAAGTCAAAAGTCACTCTGCTTCTACTGTAGGGCAAACATATCTAAATATGTGCCTGCTTTCACTATGCCATTTTTGATCCAATAATGTTTGTCCCCTAAGTTTTACATAGACTTTCTGTATCAGAAAATTAATAAGTTTCTGTCAAAATTGAGCAGAAATATTCTAATATCTCTCTGCCTCAGCAAATGCATAGACTTTCCTTGGTGGTTTGAATGTGTTCCTCAAAATTGTTGTATTATAACGAAATTTTCAAATTTATATATTAATGGTGTTTGGAGGTAGGTGTCTTTGGAATATAATTACAATTAGATGAGATTATGAGGATGGATGCCTCTTGATGACATTAATGGCTTTATAAAGTGAAGAAGAGTGTCCCCAGTTACCAAGCTCACTTTGACTCACTGTGTTACTCTCAGCCCCTTGTCACATGTCACAACATACAGAAAGGTAATTTCCAGGTGTCAATATCATTAATATAAGGCTTTTCAGTTTCGAGTACCATGAGTAACATAAACATCTATTCTTTGTTAATTTCTCCATCTTTGGCATTTATTAATAGCATCAAAAATGAATCAAGACAGAAAAATGGTACCACAAAGTGGGGTTGTGCTATACAAATGCCTGATACATGGAATGAGCTTTGGAAATAGGTAATGGTTAAAGTCTTGAAAAGCATTTGAATTCTGGAAAAAGCCTGCATTGTCATGAATATAGCATTGAATGTGATTCTGATGAGAGCTCAAAAGAAAAGAATAGGGAAAGCCTGAAATCTCTCAAGCGTTCAATAAAGGATGGTGAGTGGAATGTTGATAAAAGGGTGACCAATACATACTGAGGGCAAGAAGTATTGAGAACTGAAGTAAAGGCCATTCTTATTGTAAGGTAGCAAAATATTGGGCCACATTTGCCCTTCGCCCAGCACTTTCTGTATCAGAATACATACTCTACTGAGAGTTCTAGGGGAACTTCAACGTAGTGGTCTCCAAAGGAATTTTCAAGCTTATGAATATACAATAATGGTATTGGGACTATTCCCACCCTCATCCCCAAATAAGAACTTTCTATCAGAATTTCACAAAGGGACAACTGTAAACTTTTGCTTATAAAAAGTGTAGAAAGTCTGTATTGGAGATAGATTGGCATCGGTAGCTCTAAAAATATGGTTATAAATGTAGTTAAATTTTAAAAACCAGCTTCCTCACTATTAGTAACATATAAAGGAATCTCTGGTGTCTCTCTGAATTAATGTTTGTTCACTAACTGAGAAAACAGTTCTTTCAATTATTGAGTGAAATAATATCTAAGAAAAATACTTATGCAGATAAATATTTTCTCAACTCATAAAATTTGCTCATATTTTGAGGTAGCTGTCTGAAGATTACTCGAATTGAAATATAGTTACCTACAGAAAAAAAAATGACAGAACATTCTGGTAAATTGTTTTTTAACAGTTAAACAAAAGAGACCTGGAAAAAAAAGGTTACAGATAAGATTTGACCCATAAATGAAAATTAAATGACAACACTGGTTTTTAATTTTATATGAAATTTATTTTCTCAAGACACCTTAAAATGTTAACTTTAAACTAGTTTTTCAGAATACAGGAATTTAGAAATATGTAAATTTCAATTTAAAATAAATCAAGTCAAAAGTTTGAAAATCAGTCATTCTGATACAAGGAAACCATCCTAAAACAGAATCCAGTAGAGGAAAGATCCCAGATCATTCCATTTGATTTTAGATTGCAAGGAAAATGCATAAAATATGTAATAAATAGAGAAATTTTGACTGAGTCATCTACAAAATAGCATAATACATTTATTGTATTGCCCATAATTTAACTCCAAATGATTTTCCTAATAAGATGCATTCTGTATAAAATGAAGTAGTACAAGTTATTTGGACAATTTTTTAGGTGTAGTTCTTAGACTAATTCAATATTTTTCCTTTACTTTTATAATTATAAACGCTGTCAACTGTTTTAGATATGATCCATCAGCATTTGAAATTCTGTTTGTGGATCTATTATCTTTGAGAGCACTGTTTGCTCTAATATGAAAATTTTTGTATGGCTTAAAAGTAGAAAATGGATTACTTTTTGTTTTCCTAAAGAACACCATGTTTAAAAGCTAAACCTACAGATTTAAATTAAATCCCAAAAAATTTTTATGTAGAAATTCAAAAAATCAATTATTATGTGTGTATAGTTTTTCCATGCTAGCATACAGTATTCATTAATAAAACATAGTGTTTCTTTACTATAGACAAAGCAAATGCTCCATATTTCGCCTCAGAGAAAGACCATTTAGAAATAAACAAGAAAGGCCCAAGGAGATGTGTAATTTAGCAAAAATAGTCACCCAAGCTGAGTTATCTTTTGGGGAAAGAAAATAGGAGATAAACAACTATCCTGAAGGGAGTTGATTTGAAAGTAAATTAAACACTTTCCCATGAGAGGCCCCACTTTAGAGAGAGATCAAGTATTTGTGAATAGCACCCAGCAGTCATTTAAAATGGAAAAGAACACGCAAAAGACATTTAAAAAAAAGTTTTTTCTTTTGTGGTAGTAGATTTTTGTTTTCTAAATTAGCTGTATTTCATTAAAAACTCTCACTGTTGTTTTGTTGTTAATTTAGAAGCATTCTTATATTTTCAACAGCTTGAAATTTGATTTATTTTCTTTCATTTCCCTAATATATTCTGTCTCTCTAAAATCAGTATTTCACATTTTACCCTTGTAGCTTCAGTTTTCCTAAATAAGAGAAAATTGTTACTTTTAAAGATTTTCCATTTTAATTTTTTATCACTGTTTTAAAAATCTTTTTAATGTACTGTATTCTCTGACTTAACCTAAAAATTGTGGTCCTATTAAAAAAAAAAATCAAAGCTAGCCAGGAATGAGTGTCTGAGGAAGAAGGATAATTTCAGTCAAAGAACTTCAGCCAGTTGTCTGGGCAATTTAGAGAAATCCTGTCTCAAAACAAAAAAATAAGACAAAGAGCTAGAGATGTAACAGTGCAAAGACCCTGGGTTCAATCCACAGCATCCCATCTTCTTTCCTCAAAAAGAATCAAAGCTAAAGCTCATGTGAAAAACCTTATTTTGCTGTAAAAACTGATTTGGTTTAGAATGCTCCATTTGAAATAAATAGAGCAACACAAAATTTAAAATTCGTGAAAATATTGTGGTTAAGGTAAATATTTGGAAGCACTCTTTCTTTTTGGAAGCACTCTTATAATTTCCTCTTATCTCTTCACCTTCTTTCTGAAGTTGATACATTAATAAAACTTCAAAATTTTCAAATATACCTATTTTTGCTTTGGCAGTCACCAACTACTCGTGTCTTATCTAAGGGTTTTAAAAGACTCTTGCTCACCTGAATGCTCTTAGTGGAAGAATTATCTAGTCAGATCCGTGAATCCAACAGCACTGAGGAAAGATCCTCCCATTCCATTTTGGATTTAGCCTACCACTAGCCAATAGCCTTGGTTTAAACACATTTCCCCTGGGAGCTACTATCAATGCTTCAGCTCTCCTCCGCTTTTGTAGCTCTCACTCTTTTTGATCTTCATCCATGCCAGTAGCCAATTATTTAAGCAAATTCAAGCATGTGGATAATGTAACACTGAACCAATAGTCTTTGTTTTTATTAATTTTCTAAGTCATAAACTTTCATTCATGAACATCCAGACAATTATATTCATGCTCAACCCACCTTTGTGGTATTGGCTCTCACCAAATCAGAAACTCAAAAAAAGGATTCAAAAGTGGTCATGTTCTATAAACAAGCTGGTAACAGGAAACAATGGTAGAGGAGTGAAGTAAATCAGGAAAGAAAAAGAAACCCTAAGTTATGTCACTGCTGAAGAAGCTGTCATCAGGATCAGTTAGAGGTTCATTTGACTATGGAATTCTGTGAAAGACTATAGATTTTGCATCATACTTATTCCATTGAAGGGATAGGGAAATCAGTGTGGATTTTGTAAAAACAAGATTGATTGACAGCTTTTGGAGAGCCCAGTACATCAGATGGTCCTGTAGAGGGTTGAACTTGATCATGTAGCTAGGAAACAAAAAGTTTTCTGGTAGAGGGGAGCGATGTCTACATTAGGTATATCCTATTATGTTGACACACAGAGGTGAGTTGTTAGGGGATACTGATAAAGTACTGATAACATCTGATATATATACCACCTATAGTTTTTTATACCACCTACAGTCTTCAGTACCACCTACAGTCTTTGGTACCACCTACAGTCTTTCAGAAATGGAATTTGGTTTTAGTTTTTTGGTGGTTAAATTTGTGTGTCCACTTGACTGGCAAAAGAGATGTTCAAATAGCTTAAAAATTCTTTCTGAGAGTGTCTGTAAGGGAATGTGTAGAAGAAATTAATATTGAACTTGTAGATTGAATAAATATGATATGATATTTGCAAAAGGAGAAGGCATTATCTAACTGGTTAAGGGCTCCTATACAATAAAAAAATAGAATATAGGCAAATTCTTTTTTCTTTTTGAGCTGGGATGCCTATCTTCTCCTACCCTAGAATGTCAGAGCCCCTATTTCTTGAAGTTTTGGACTTCTAGAATTATACCAGCACCCTAAAATACCCATTTCTTGGCCTTTGGCTTGAGATTGAATTATAGTAATATCTTTCTCTGACAAACCACCTGCTGGTGGCACATCTCAGTCTCCATAGTTGTGTAAGTCAACCCAGAACAGATCTCCTCTTATGTATCTAGTGTAAAATGTTGTACTGAAGTCATCCTAAGAATTTCTCTTTACAGATAACCATATAATAGAAGTTCCATATAGAATATGTTTAATTTTTTTCCTGGTGGTTAATCAGTTTCAAATTCTACATATTATTAAGTAACTCACTTGATACAAAACTCTGCAGTATTGATTTTCAGGTTTTTTTTTCTATAGATGAAGAAACTGAATCAAGAAAAGTTATGCTTGCTTAAGTTTATACCTTTTCATAACATGATTTTAACTCAGGTACAGCAAATCCAAGGCCCTGGTTTTATTTCTCAGTCCCATATTAAGTCCCTGGAACTTAATTTCAGGTTAGGTTGAAATCTGCTTATGAACTCTATTTATAATACAGTCTTTTCTTAGGTATGTTCCTAGTTACAAGCAACCAAAATCATTAAGCATTTTACACTGGTAATTATTAGTATTTGGTACTACAACAGTGTATCAGTCACGGTTTGGACAGGAAACAGAATGAAGTTAATAAAAACACCACTTACAAAGGTTTAGACAAGAATATAGGAACGCAGTGGGAATATGTGTTATCCAGAGATTAGCAACACGAGTGGGGAGATTCACCATCCCCAACTCTAAAGGGTCAAGGAGCAAAAACAGCTACTAGAAATCAGTGAGAGAAGAACGGAGGAAGACCAGCTAACTTTCTTTGCTGATGGAGAGCAATCATTACTAGAAGGAATTTGCATCAATGGCTGGAGGTACAGAAAAGAAATAATAATCCAGCAGGTAGAAATATTGCCTTGTTAGGACTTGAAACTCTGGATCACAGAGGAGCAAATAAAATTAGGAGTTGTAGAAGCCAAGATGTGGTACATAAATAACCAGTCACATACTCTAATTTTGATTCATAAACAGGCCTTCCATTTATTTTTCTTTAAAGATTTCTGTTATGTCTTCTCTTTCTAAATTATTTGACATAACACTACTGGGTTGTAAAATAAGGATGCATCATTTATTTTCTCTGTTTTTCAGACTTGCTTTGGAGATTATCAAATATTATTTGTTTAAAAACAATAAGCAGCATCATTCTGTCACTTGTGTATCTAGACTGAACTATGGAGCATGGTTATCTAGTTTGTCCTTGACCCTCTAGATTCTTATACTGTCCTAAGCAATGTGTTCAGAATTGCATCAGAATGTAAGCAACATATCAAATTAATTGAAAGAAAGAGAATACAGTTCTGTTGTTAGACAAGTACTGGTATACTTCAAATTGACTATCTTAATGAGAAAGGAAAGAAGCATAAATTTATAAGAAGTCAATATTATATATGGTAGAAGAATCATTGTGTTATAAATTCAGAAAAAGAAAAGTGTGTTAAGCCATTTTACTGTCTGAGCTAAAAAAAAAAAACAAACAACTGAATATTTAACCTTTACAATGGAAATGGTGAATGGCAGAGGTACCAGAGGAAACAATACATCTGTATATATTAGATGTATATGAATTATTAAAAGGAGAAATGATAGTTTTTGTAGTTTGAATGTGAGATTTTTCTTTCGTGAAATAAAAACTGGAGAAAGTATAATTAATAAATGAAATAAAATAAACAATCTCAATATTATGTATTTCCAGAAGTTGGAACTTATAAAGGTTTAGACAAAGATATAGGAACGCAGCAGGAATATGAGTTATCCAGAGAAGTTCCAAGATTGTTATAAATCCTTGAATTTGTGAAGTTGTACAATACTGACTGGTTAAGTGATTAAAATATTTTATACACAGCATTAATAGAAAGAGAACAGAAATTTACTAGTAAAAAATCAGGGAAAGTTTATATTGCAATTCAGAAAAACTGACATATAAAGGAATATTTCCAAAAGATCTATAGAAAAGAGGTATTTATGTGTTGGTGTCAGTAATCCATGACAGTTTTGCTGCTACAATTTCAACAACAAAAAAAACACAGTATGGCAAAATTCACTTTTAACCTCTTTCTCTGAAGTCTTTTTTTCTGAACTGAAAACCTAGAGAAAAGGCTTATCTCATTCTAAGAGTGATTGTTATAATAAAAAATGTTACAACTTTTACAATAGTTTTTAGTTTCTTTGTACTTTTTTAGTACCTTTATTAAAGACTACCTATGCAATGATTAAAGAAACTCTCTCCTAATGAGCTCGTAGAATGTTTGTAATGAAAATTCAGTTGAAATTTACTGGAGGTCTGTTCATATTTATCTCAATGCAAAATGAAATTTCCTTTTTGCTAGATACTATATGTTGTTTTATAATACTGACATTTTTTTTCTACTTCCTGAACCTTGTGGTCAGAATATAACTCTTGCATTCTCTCACTGAGAAATATTAAAGTGATTTCTGAAAGAAATGTCTTATTTAAAAATTTTACTTTTAAACTTCTTATCTTTTGTCTCCTTTTCTGCAGAGCTGCAGAACACAATATTGACAGTGAGTTCAGTATACTATAAAGTGAAAATTTTACAATGCAAATTACAGGTCCTCCTTCTGACTCAATGTTGGCTAGTTCTTGACCAGACTCAAGGGACCCTGTATAAGTACATACCACCTAGAAAGCTAGAGGCCAAGGATTTGGAAAATAATGAAAATACTACATTTTGATTTTTGCATAAATGACCTAATTTTTTTTTATAATGCAAAAAAAATAAAATTATTCTACATTTTTGAAATCATTTATATTTATTCAGCTCAGGCTGCTCTACTGTAGGGTATTCAAAAAGAAGTATTTAAAATTGTTAAATCTGTTAGTTCTTTTCTACATAGAGTCACTTTTTTGTTATCAGTTGTATATGAAGGAAGTATAAGGGTTAACATATTTGAGATTCTTTATATCTATAAAATGAAGTTTATTATATGTGATATTGATGGTTCCAGCTAGATCTACAATTTGTATGTTTACTCCATTGAAAAGCCATATATCACTTCATAATGATAAATAAATGAATCAAGAATAAACTGAGTCATTTAATATTTTTTATGTTTTACATTTTCCAGAATTAGGAACACTAACCATAAAATGGAAAGGACAATTAATACTTTCAAAGTTATAATAAAATATATATTAAGTACCCATTTGGTGGAAGGATCAATATATAAGGAAGAGTTTAATGCTTCATGATTTCTTGATTTTTTTTTCCCAAAGAGGCTTCTGAATCCTTCTAATCTTAATTTTTAAAATATGTAAATTTTATTTGCAGTGTTGGTTACGTTATTCTTCTATTTGCTTTTTTGGGCAGCAATGAAAAATGCTAATGAATTTATTAAGAAAATCCTGTCACTTTAAGAAGACATTAAGTTTTCCCATTCCAAGTAAACAATGTCCATCAGAAGACAATGATTTACTAGATATAAGATTACAATGACCAACCCAATAATTTCACATGGTTTTATAAAATGACATCAATCTATACCTTTATTTTGACTCCTTTCCTTATTATATTTATTATTGGTTTTAATTTAATAATAAGAATCATAAACTTCCTCCATATTTTTTACTTCTTAGAATAATATGTTTCTTGAAGTTTATTGACTTCTTGAAAGTTCTTATGCTCATTGAGGGTTCACTGTGTTTATTTGATTTCTAAATACTCTACCAAATATATTTATCTCTGATTGCATTGTCAGTCAACAGTCCAGAAAAACAGCAGTTCAGAAAAGATTATTTTCCCCAAATCCTAATAAAATGAACAAAATCTAGTAAAATTCAATGTGACAATAACAACACAAACAAAAAGTTGCAATAAAAGAATAAAATAAAGAGATAAAACACTATCAAATCATGTACACAAAACAACGAATGAAACAAGATTAATTTCACTGAGTCTTCTAAAACACAAAGAGGAGTCCTAATTTCTCAAATTAGCTTATTTCTCCAGAAGCCATTCTAGAGAGGAAATAATCATTATATCTCAAACGTACAGAGAAACAAACATGGTAATGTATCCAACATAATGTATAGTGTAGTTAGGAATAATGGAAACCACTGGAAATTAGGGAAAACACATGGAAAATTGAACGAGGCTTATTCACTCTGAAAAATTAAGGACCATTTAAGCCTACTTAATGTATTGATGCCTGAAGCCCAAGGATAATCTTGTAGGTGAATAGAATATTTCATTAAATAATTGAAATGAACCATACTAATGGGAACTTAACAAAAACTAGTATGTGGTATATATTAAATATGACTTAAACTATTGAACCTCATGGACAAAGATTTTTTTTAGTAACAAGACCAATAAGTATCATGGAATAGATGAACGTCTTCTCCATAGTAATAAAACCACAAAACAATTAAACACTGTTTTCAAGGTACTGAGGGAAAGAAACTGTTACCCAAGTGTATTGCACCCAGTCGCAATATTTCAGTGCAAGTATGAAAGAACTTAAAAGATACAACAATGTATACTCTACATTTAGAGAAAAGAAAGAAACATTCCTTGATAAGGGTATCTGGAAAATTAAAAATGAATCAAAATCATGAATATAAGACTCAAAGCTACAGTTAAGTCTGTTGAGCTTTGAAAGTATTTATATAGAGAAATAATAGTGTTAAAAATAACTTGGCTTCACTCCCTGTGATTACTAGGTAGCTGGCAGCCTGACAAGTTTTTTTAAATCTTTTTTTTTTTATTTTAAAAGAGAAAGAAAAGATAGTTAACAAGAAAATAGAAAAAACATGAAGAAAAAGTAGAATACAGAGTTCAAAAAAAAGTTTACGTCATGATATCACTAGTTGATACTTTACATCTTGTTAACAATAGTTGATGAAGTTACAAAGTCAAAGCATAAAAAGTGGCTAGACACTCAAATATAGACAGTACAAGCTCTTCTCTTCAGTGATCTAACAAAAGCTCAGTAATATGGTCATCTATTTACACACTATACATACCGTTATATCCTTTAGAGCACTTTCTTTCCCTTTCACTTTTACAGTATCTATTATATTTACTATACTTTTGTATCTATTATACTTTTTGGATACCATTATTCTGTCTGTTCTTATTATTTTTTACACTAGAGAGATAATGCCATATTTACTAATGTGAGTCTTGTTTATTTCACTAATCAGGATATTCTCAAGTTTCCTCCATTTACCAATAAAGGCATAGAGATCATCCTTTTTTATAGCTGAGTTGTATTCTATTATATAAAAATACATTTTTTTCATCCACTCTGCAGTTGATGGGCATTTTGGTTGTTTCCAATATTTAACTATCACAAATTGTGCTGCTATGAACATGGGTGCACATATATCACTGTGACATGACCTTTTAAGGTTTTCTGGGAAAATACCCAGGAGGGGAATAGCTGGATTGAATGGAACTTCCAGTCCTAGTTTTTTTGAGGGATCTCCATACTGACCTCCACAGTGGAGGTCAGTACGCCCACCAACAGTGGAGCAGTGTTCCTTTTTCCTCGCAGCCTCGCCAACATTTGTTATCAGTTGTTTTCTTGATAGCAGCCATTCTTACAGGAGTGAAATGAAATCTCAATGCTGTTTTAATTCGCATTTCTCGAATGACCAGTGATGGTGAACATTTCTTCATATATTTATTTGCCATTTGTATATCTTAATCTGAGAACTGTGTCTTCATCTCTGATGCCCATTTTTGGAGAGGGTCTTTGAATTTGGGGGTTTGATGTTTATCAGTTCTTTATATGTTCTGGATATAAGTCCTTTGTCTGAGCGATTGTTTGCTAAATTTTTTTCCCTCTCTGTGGGTTTTCTTTTCACTTTGTTGGTGATTTCTTTTGAAGTACAAAAACTTTTTAGTAATATGAGATCCCAGTTGTTGTCAAGTATTTCTCTTATGGTTTGTGTTTTATTCATGAATTCTCTCCCTACCCCTAAGTCTCCAAGATTTTTACCTACTTTGTCTTCCAGTAGATTTAGTGTTTCTGTTTTAATATTTAGATCCTTGATCCATTTTGATTTTAGTTTAGTATATGGTGATAGGCATGGGTCTATTCTGTCTTAGGCATGTGGAAAGCCAATTTTTCCAACACCATTTCTTAAAGAGGCTATCTTTTTTCCAGTGAACATGTTTAGCCCCTTTGTCAAATATCAGGTGGCTGAGTATCTTTGTAGTAGTGCTTGCATCATTTAATCTGTTCCATAGATCCTCAGGTCTATTTCTTTGCCAGTACCATGCTGATTTTATAACTGTGGCTTTGTAGTATAGTTTCAGGTCAGGAATTGAGATTCCTCCTGTCTTGTCTTTGTTACCCAGAATTGCCTTTGCTATTCTAGGTTTCTTCTGTTTTCAAATGAATTTTAGGAGTGTTTTCTCTATATCTGTGAGGTATGTCAATGGTATTTTGATTGGGATTGCATTAAATCTGTATAAGAGTTTTGGGAGTATGGCCATTTTCACAATGTTGGTTCTTCCTAACCAAGACAAGGAATATCCTTCCATTTTCTAATATCCTCCTCAATCTCCTTTTTTAGGGTAGTATAATTTTCAGCATATAGGTCTTTTACATTCTTGGTTAGGTTGATTCCTAAGTATTTCATTTTTTTAGATGCTATTGTGAAAGGCAATATTTCTATAATCTCTCTCTCAGTGACTTTATTTGTGTGTTCAGAAATGCTATTGATTTTTGAATGCTGACTTTGTATCCAGCTATGCTGCTGAATTTGTTCATTACCTCTAGTAATTTTTTAATGGAGTTTTGGGGGTCTTCTATGTAGAGTATCATGTCATCTGCAAATAATGATAGTTTAACTTCTTTTCCTATTTTTATTCCTTTTATTTCTCCCTCTTGTCTGATTGCTCTAATATTTTCAGAACTATACTGAATAGGAGTGGTGATAGTGGACATCCTTGTCTTCTTCCTGATTTTAGAGTGAAGGCTTTCAGTTTTTGTCCATTTAGTATAATGTTGGCTGTTGGTTTGTTATAGATGGCCTTTATGAGATTGAGGTACATACCTTTTATGCCAAGTTTCATAGGGTTTTTATCATGAAAAGGTGTTGGACTTTATCGAAAGCTTTTTCTGCATCCCTTGAGATGTTCATGTGATTTTTATTTTTGGCTCTGTTGCTGTAGTATATTACATTTATTGGTTTGCATATGTTGAACCATCCATGAATTCCTGGAATAAATCCCACTTGGTTGTGTTGTATAATCTTCTTAATGATTTGCTATATTCTATTTGCCAATATTTTATTGAGAATCTTTGCATCAATGTTCATTAGTGAGATTGGTCTATAGTTCTCCTTTTTGGTTGGGTCTTTCTCTGGTTTTGGTATCAGAGTCATACTTACCTCCAAGAATGAGTTAGGGAGGACTGCTTCTCTTTCAATTTCATTGAAGAGTTTAAGGAGAATTGGCATTAAATCTTCTCTAAATTTTTTATAGAATTCAGCTGTGAATCCATCGGGACCTGGGTTTTTCTTTGATGGTAAGTTTTTAATTATGTTTTTGATTTCAGTAGCTGATATTGGGTTATTTAAAATTGCTATATCTTCTTGGTTGAGCTTTGGTAGTTAATATGTTCCTAGAGATCTGTCCATTTCCTGTGATTTTTCCACCCTATATGAGTAGAGATTTTCAAAGTAGGTGTTCATGATCTTTTGAATTTCCATGGGATCTGTAGTAATTTCTCCATTTTCAGTCCTAATTGCATGGATTTTAGATTTTTCTTTCTTTTACTTGATAAGGTTGGCTAGGGGTTTATCAATTTTGTTTATTCTCTCAAAAAACCAACTTTTTGCTTCATTAATTATTTGTATTTTTTTAGTTTCAATTGCATTAATTTTTGCTCTAATTTTTACAATTTCCTCTCTTCTATGAGCTTTGGATTTGACTTGCTCTTCCTTTTCTAGAAATTTGAGATGTAGCATTAGGTTATTTATTTGTGTTCATCCCCTTTTTTTTGATATGACTATTTATTGCTATATAATTCCCTCTTAGGACCTCTTTCATTGTACCCCATAGGTTATGGTATGTTGTATTTGCACTTTCGTTGTATTGTTTTATTTCCTCTTTAATTTCATCTGTAACCCACTGGTTATTTAGAAGGTTATTGTTTAATTTCCATGTATTTATGCAGGGTTTGCAAGTTTTTTGGCCATTGATTTCCAATTTTAGTGCACTATGATCACATATTAAGCATGGCACAAATTCACTCCCTTTGCATTTAGTTAAGAATGATTTATGGGTTAATATATGGTCTGTTTTGGAGAATGACCCATGTGAAGCTGAGAAAAATGTATATTCTTATGTAGTTGGGTGGAATACTCTGTAAACATCCACTAAGTCCATTTGCTCACAGGTATGATTCAGTTCTGTTCTTTCTTCGCTGATTTTTTTCCAGTTGACCTATCTCTTTGTGATGGTGGAGTGTTAAGTTCTCCTACTACAATTGTGTTCTTGTGTATTTGGTTTTTCATGTCCATTAGTATTTGTCTTATATAGTTGGGTGCTCCTGTATTTGGTGTATATACATTTATAATGGTTATTTCTTCCTCTTGAATTTTTCCACTAATAATTATATAGTGGCCTTATCTCTCTTAATCCTTGTAGGTTTCAAGTTCACTTTTTCTGCAAACAGAATAGCTACCCCTGATTTTTCCTGGGTTCCTGTTGCATGGAATACTGTTTTCCATCCTTTGACTTTTAACTATGAGTTTCTTTTTGAGTCAGATGTGTTTCTTGTATACAGCATATTGTGGGATCCTGTTTTTTTGATCCATTCTTTCAACCTGTTTCTTTTGATAGGTGAGTTGAGCCCATTTACATTTATGGATATCACTGATATGTACTGGTTTGACTTTGCCATATTGTGTTCCTATTGTTAGTTTCCTGCTTTTCTCCCTTGTTTAATTTCTTGTCCAGCCTGGTGGTTTCTTTCTGTTGTTGTTCTGGAGATTGTGGTCATTTTTATCTCTATTGAGGATATCTTTCAGCACTTTTTCTAAGCTTGGTTTGGTGGACATGAATTTCTTCAGTTGTTCTTTGTCATGGAAGTATCTTGTTTCTCCATTAAATTTGAAAGACAGTTTTTCTGGGTATATCAGTCTGGGTTGAGAGTTGTTTTCTTTTAGGGCTGAAATACTTCAAGCTCATCTTAACCTGGAGCTTTGTGCTGAGAAGTCTGCCATGAATCTAATAGGCTTTCCTTGATAGGTGTGTTGTTTCTTTTCTCTAACAGCTTTTAGTATTCTGTTTTTATGCTGTATGTCTGAGATCTTAATTATTATATGTCTGGGTATAGATTTATGTTGGTTGTGATTATTTGGCATTCTATATGCCTCACTTATTTGTATATCAGATTTTTCCCCCATGCTTGGGAAATTTTCTGCTATTACTTCTGTGAACAGATTAGTTATGTTCTTTGCATTGTCTCCTGCCTCCTCAGTGATGCCTATTAATTTTACATTGCTTCTCCTGGCATCATGTTGAAGCTGCTCGATTGTCCTTTCATGGTGCTTTGTTGTTTTTATAAGTTCTACCCTTTCATGATTGGTGGTGATCCTGTCCTTAAGGTCCAAAATTCTATCCTCAGCTTCATTTAAATGGTTTCGCCAGCTTTCAAAACAATTTTTTGTTTCTTGGATATCTCTTTTAATTTGTTTCATGGATTATGCTTGTTTTCTGCATTGTTCATTTAAAGTTTCAATCAATTTCCCATGCTCCTGTATTTTTTTTATCTATTTCTTCAGTAGCTATGTTGAGCAACTGATTTACTAAGATTGTTATTTCTGTCTTTACATAAGACATTATTTCTAATTTGAATTCCTTTATAGCCTAATGGATTTGTTTCTTTACTTCATTTGCTATCATCTCAGAGATTTCTGGTGTATGACTTTTAAGGTCCTCTACTTCATTGTCACCTGTACTTGCTCCTGATGGACTAGATGTTTGAGATTGCATTTTGTCTTTTCACTTAGTCATTTTCACCTTTTGGGTAAATATCTGGTCTTTCTATCCCAACAGTCTTTAGTGTGAGTTTTAGGGTCCTACTGTGTGGTTGATGTTTGTCAAATTGCTGGGTACCACAATGAAGAGGAGATCCAGTCACCTGAATTCCTCTTACAGGGTCTGTTGGGTGAGTCCTATATTGTTTCTGGACTAACTAGCCTAAAAGTATTCATGTAGGGCAACTCTCAGTTCCTGCTGTTGTTATATCTTCAGGTTGTTGCAGGTCACCAGATCTGCTTGGCTATAGATCTGCTTGGCTATAGTGTTTATGTCAGCTGAGGCCCTACTGTGTCACTGGGGGGTCTCATAAGCTTTTTTAATTTTCTCTAAGTTGGGGGCCTTATTGGTGCACACCTCAACCTGTCTGATGTTCTGTGTGTGTGGCGGGGGGGGGATTACCCACTCTTGCCAGACTCACCAAGTCTTACAGTTGGAGGGCCTTTCACTTCCACTCCTATTTACCCACTGCAGAACTCTATTTTAGGGGCAAACTCACCACACTGACTGGAGCATGCTGAGGTCCTCTGGATGTTGGGCTCCTAAGTCTCTCATCCAGCCAGTACGGCAATCCACTGTACTACAAGGTTCCTTTGTTCCCGGTGGAGGGGCGGGCCCAGTGGCAGCAGTTCCAGGGAGCTTCTTTCTGCCTGTGGCAGGCTTCCGCGATGTTCCTGATGGCAGGGCAGGCCCAGTGGGTGTGATCCCAGGCAGCTTATGCCTGATGCGGGCTTCCACGATGTTCAGCCTGACAGTTTTTAAGAACTTGCTTTAATTAATCATTTCCAAACACTATACCATTTAAACTATTACTATCTCCATTTTATGGATGAGGAAAATGGAAGCATAATGTAAGTAAAGTCACAAGTTCAAGGCATAAGAAGTGGCAGAGAAATTTGTGAGACCAGAAAGAGTCAGAGATGGTCAGCCTCTTCCCCTTTTCAGTTCTTTGTTCCAGTGGCCCTCAAGCCTGTGTCCATGAGGACACTAGTTAAAGAACGATGATGGATTTCACAAGCTGGGCCAGGATTATAAGGGACACTACTTTACATTTTGATATGTTTGAGTTTTACCTGACTAAATTTAGATCTCTTAGAGCTAAAGTATTTCTAGCCTAATATTTGTAAATGTAAATGTTTTTCATTTTACAGTGTAATATTACCAGTGTAACATTTATATCTTTTCTGTTTGCCTTTGTTATCTTTGTCTTAGCTGTTACTCCTATTTATCTGTTTCTATCTTCAGGATTAATATGATGTTTGTTCATTTTTTTCCAACTCTAGCCTTTAATGAGGGTATTATTTCATTGGGTACTCTCCAGATTAAAGCATGTAGTCTGAATATCACTATATTATGATAATGCAATATAAATTGGTCCTTATATGTCCATACAAGGCTAAGACTATAGGGTAATTTAATCTCATTGATCTTTCCTTGTTTCCAAAACAGGATCCTGACAGATTAAAATATAATATTTATTTTTTAAATGAAAATGTACAAGTACTGAAAGGATAGAAGTCCAAGTATATAATTCTATAGAAACCTAATAAATGAAAATATACATATAAACAGCACTCAGATTAACAAACAGCATGTTTCTAGTAAACAGAAATTCACCTTCTATCTTTACTATGTCTAGGATAAACCACTATTATCAATTAAATATAAAATATCTTACTCTTAAAACTTACCAATTGAATTATGCTCAATTTATACCTTGCATCATATTTTATCTTAAGGTTCATCCACATATATTGCATACCTGTGATGCCTTTCATTTTCATTTACATATAATACTGCATTTTAAAAATGTATCTCAAGGTTCTAGTTATTATTGTCCTATAAACTCCTGTGAAAAGCACAATCCTGGCTTAAAGAAACAGTTATATACTTGTGTACTATAAGTATATGTGCAAACACATATGCATACTACATATACAGTGCATATTATATATTCCAAATTATCAAATAAAACCTTCAATTTATGAGACAATACCATAAGATTCTTAGAAGCCCTGTTGTTTCATGAAGACAATTTGAATAGCATTCTGTGAGGATATATTTATTGCTTTCTCTATCTGAAATATTTTATGAATCATTCCTTTCAAAAAAATAAGGCATAAGTTTAGGGTGTGATGGTCCTAAAATTGGATCTTTCATAACCATGCTATCAAGGAGATAGGCTCAAAATGAGAAACAATTTTAGTTTACAGTACAACATGCTGTGGCTTTTTATAATTTAAATGTTTCTTTATATGCATCTCTTTCACATTTTTATCATGGACAGCTAGAAACTGCCAGGTGGCACTTTAAATATTTTACCTGAAAATCTCCTTAGCCAGGTAATCAAGTTCCATGACAATTTTTTTGATTTTCTGCATTTTTGCAGATGATGATGTTGCCAACAATTTTAACTCCACATAACATGAGAGCTCTCCCTATTCTCCCTTCCAATAAAATGTACCTTTCTTCAAGTCTTTCTGTACAGACTTATTGAAATTTTTTAGACTCTCACTACCAATTTTCTCAGTACAGTCTTTAGGCTTTTTACCTACTTTCTCATCTCAACGTCAGTGACACAGATTTCCTGCACTGGCTCTTGGTATTAAATGTTATTCCAGTCAGACACAGGGGCTTAAATATTGTACAGTTTCTCTTCTGTTAGAAACCCAAAATATAAATAGAGAACAAGACAAAAACAGATAAGAGGAAAAAGGAAGATAGAATTTTATAAAGGGAAAGAACACCAAGAGATGGAGGAATGGGGTAAGAGGCTAAGAAAAAGGGAAGAAAAAATAATCAAAATGTGTGATGTACATGTGCCAACTTCTATGAGGAATATAATCATTGTGTACTCAAAACATGTTCTAATAAAAAATAAAAAAGAAACTGAAAAAAATTCTATTCCAGTAGTTGTAAGATGAAGGCACCTCAAAATATAGTGATGTAAAATCAAGCACAATCTTTATTTTTGCCACAAACCTGTAATTTTGGCAAGACTACCTGGGTCAGCTTTTCTCGGCTCCACTGGTATCAGACTGATTCAGTTTTAGAGATGACTTACTCACCTGGTTGGTATGTTGGCACATCTGGTAGCTGGAGCTTATCCAAGGTTCAATTTCTATCCAGTAGTCTCTCAGCATGCTATGTGGGTCTTCTGTGAAATATGTCTGAGTTGTAGAATAGGCACCTTAAATTCAGAAAGAAACTTTGTGTCACTTCATGACTCAACCTTCAAAATCATATGGAGTCACATTAGAGACAATCACTGCCAGATTCAAGGTAGGAAACTTAATAAGCATCCTATTCATGGAGACTAAAATTGCAACTATCTTATTTTAAGACAAGTATTTCAAAATTGGAAATTTGTTAACAATTTTACTTTTAAAGGTTGTGTTTGTATTTTTCTTTTTGGAGCTAAACAGTAATACATATATCATTGTACTGCATGTCTCTTGAAAAAATCCATTTACTTTTATGAAATTATATATATATATATATATATATATATATATATATATATATATATATGAGTTGCATGTTAAAATGTGCATATTGGCTGGAGATTTTAGCTCAGCGGCATAAGCACCTGCCTTGTAAGCATGTGGTCATGAGTTCCATCTTTGTTACAAAAAAAAAGTACATATAATTAACTCTAAAGTATTCAACCAGATTTTGGAAATGGATAGACCCAGCCTGGTGTGGTGGTGCACTTCTGTAATCCCAGCATTAGGGAGACTGAAGCAGGAGGATCATTGTGAGAGAACAGCCTGGGCTACAAAGTGAGCCCAAGGCCAGCCTGAACTGCAGAGAAAGACCCTGTCTCAAAAAAATAAAAAAAAAATAACAAGGAAATGAATAGTACTCCATTTCACAATCTTGCCAAACTTCTACTTAACCTAAAAATATTTACATTTATATAGTTTAATAGTAACTAATAATTTTTTGCTTACTCTCTTTTTGAGACTGGGAGTGGACTTTTAATTTCCTTCTTTATGAGCGAGGGCTTGCCTTGATGAATTCTTTGCCCAATATATTTCAATAGAAGTGAAGTTATGGAATATCCAGAATTAATTGACAATAAATAGCTGTACAGCTTTTCTCTGAGCCCCTTGAAACCCCTTCATTTAGAGCTCTGAAATATATTCAGATAGATTCCATGAGTAGCCTGGCCACTGTGTGAAAGAGGTCTGGTTGAATCCTAGCTGTCTAGCAAAATTTATAAATGGTAATGTGTAAAACTCTTATTAACATTTCTCACTGGCTTAACCACTTGATGAGTCTTGACTACTAATGTCTTTAAATTCTATGATAGAAGAAGTAGCAGTGTAAGTCTACCAGATTCTTCACATATGATACTGAGAAGAAGAAAGAAGGAAAATAAAGAGAGAGAAATTTAATGACAATAGAACAATGAGATAGAAAATAGAGGTATTTTAGGGGAAGGCACTAGGTCTAATCCATAACAATATAAAATAAGTAAAAATGAAAATAAAGAAAAGAAAATTGAGTAATTTTATACATTATTGTTAACTGGTGGTCAATTTAAACACCAGTTGAACTGAATCAGTGTGGAGCTGAGCGTAGATGGCCCACCTGAGGACTGTTGCCAGCATAAAAAGGAGACCCGGAGAGGAAGCAGCAGCATTGTGCGTTCTCCTAAGTGGTGTGGTTTGGGGCCATTGGTTCTCCTGGAGGAGCTTATCATACTGGCTCTCCTGGTATGAATTCAGCTGTTATCAGAGCAGCTTGGGACCTTGTTGCTGAGAATGGCTGTGGTTCACTTTGGGGGAGTTCTGGTCCTTACTTTGAGCATTGCTTCCTAGCTCCTGAGGGGAGGATGTGTGCTGTTCAGTCTCCTGGAGAAGCTTGTCATGCTGACTTCCTGATACACGCTTGGCTGTTCTTATTGTCAGAGGAGCTCAGGACCTCATTGTTGCTGAGGATGGCTGTGGTACTTTTTTGGGGAGCCTTGGTTCTTGTTTTGAGCATCATTTCTTGGTTCCAGTACAGAACTCTTAGCTGGCACAGATCCTTCACCCCACTGGCCTAGACTTTCTAGCTTCCACCACTGACCTCTGGACCTTCCCAGCACAGATCCGTGAAACAGACTTGCATGAGTCATTATCCTGTGCTCAAGGTTTTTAGCTGAACTCATGCAGGTTATGGCCATGGCATCCAGGCCATTGGCTGAATTTCCTAGGTCTTTAGTGATGTGAACAGAATTCCTGCATTTCCTTTGTGTTTGATTCCTTGGGTGACCATTATAAATAATACTATAAATTATGTGTCCTGTATGTAATTGTTCTCCTTGCAACCCTTGACTACAATAATCATAGTTCACTATGTTACAACAGATAACTAAGAAAGTATTTGCTGTTCAGCTATAATATGTGTGAAGTAGTATTGCACAGTGTTTATAGTTTGGATTTCACTGGTGATTATAGTGCTGAAAAAATTTCCAGACATTTGGCTAATCTCTACTAAAGTGTCTATTCAATCTGTTCAATTGTTTCTTTTCTTATTGCATGTTGAGCTCCTAGGCTTTTCTTGTGGCTCCTGTCATCTTTTAAAGTCAATCAAATCATGGATAGTTGGAGATTTTTCTATATTTGTCTTTTAATTATATTGACTTTTGCTTTATATATGTCAATTATGGACTTCATGAAGATTTATGACTATACTTTCCAGATATATTGGCTTCATGAGTCAGATATATTTTGCCACAGTTTTCTTGCATAAAGAACTGGTAGCTCCAAACCTGGTAGCTCCAAAACATTGAAGATGTATTTCTCATGAATGTATGGATACTGACTGGGCAAAATTTTGAATTGAAGTTAGATTAATTTGTGTATTTGCAATCTGTTGGCCACCTCAACATTTCTGCAGACCTGGGCTTGCCTTGCTGTTTCAGTTTAAATACAAAGTATGTCCCAAAGTTTGATGTGCTAAGGGATTGAACCCAATGCAGCAATGTTCAGAAGTGAAGCCTACAGTGGTGACTGGATCATAAGAATGCTTACCTTATCAGTGTGCTGAGAAATGGTTCAATGGGTAGTTCCACCAATGAATTCATAGTTTCATGGGCTATTAGGTGTTAAGGTCCAGTTGAAAGAAGTAGGTCACTTGGGGCATGCCTTCAAAGAGTATATATTGTCCTTTACCCCTTTCACTCTATCTGGATCTTCCATTTTTGTTTTGCCTCTTTGATTCCATGAAATGAGCAGTTTTACTGCACCATGCATTTCTTCCATGATATGCTACCTCACCTTAGTCCCACTGCAAAGGAACCAACTGGCTATGGACTGGTACAGAAACTATGAGCCAAAATAAATTCTTCTGCTGCTTAGGTTGTGTTCATTGTTAAATGGTCACAGCAATGAAATGATGATTAACACACTTCCTTATAAATTACATGAAAACTGTTGACTCTTCCCTATTCACAAGTTGATTACTTCATCTGGGAAGCCTTGGATCATCCCAATAGTGGCACAAAAACAAGGCAGAAACTGAAAGCACACCATATCAGACCATCGCCTGCAAGACATCTTTTAACAATCTATTAGTCACATCAACTTTATTAGTCTATGCCCAACCAGTAGAAACTAATTGCATGATTATTTAACAATCAATGGTAGATCAATCCCTAATCATAGATACTCATCAACATTCCATAGGAAAAATATACTCTCTTCTCTCTCAAGTTATCCCAGAATTCCACCCAATTACAACATCAAGTTTATAATCCAGCATTCTGTGGAATAACTCAAAGTTGTCTATGATTCCTTGTATGTGACCTGTTTTGGCAAAATTTTTTAATAAAGAGAGAAGTTATCTGATGGCTCTGATTCCTGAACTATTACACTATTAAGGAAAAAGTTAACTACCTATTGTCATTATTGTATGAAATTCTAATTTCTTATTTAAGACTGAAAATAGCAGTAGTAGTAATAGTAGTCATTATTGTTCATTAGTATTCTGAAATCTGACTTGGAAAACATTGACTGGAATCTTTTTTTAAATTTTATTTTAAAGAGGGTAAAATTAAACAGAACAAAACATCATAAGAAAACAATGTAAGAGATACATATTTCAAAGCAAGACAGCAGGAGATCTTCACTGTCTCTTATTTTCTTCCAAATAGTGGTTCCTATCTTCACATACAATGAATTCATACAAAACAAGGTGGTTTCCAGTTGCCTCCATTTACCTATAAAGACCTCAAGATCATCCTTTTTATTGCTGAGTAATATTCCATTGTATAAAAATACCACATCTTTTTCATCCACTCTGTGGCTGATGGGCATTTTGGTTGTTTCCAAGATTTAGCTATTACCAATTGTGCTGCTATAAATATGGGTGCACATATATCACTGTAACATGACCTTTCTCACTTTCTCTGGGAAAATACCCAGGAGGGGAATAGCTGGATTGAATGGAACTTCCATTCCTAGTCTTCTGAGAAATCTCCATAATGATATCCATAGTGGCTGCACAAGTCTGCACTCCCACCAACAGTGGAGAAGCATTCAGTTTCCCCCGCAGCCTCACCAACATTTGTTATCAGTTGATTTCTTGATGGCAGCCATTCTTGCTGGAGTAAGATGAAATCTCAATGCTGTTTTAATTTGCATTTCTCGAATGACTAGTGATGATGAACATTTCTCCATGTATTTATTTGTCATTGTCTTAGGGGTTGCTGGCTAAATTTTTTCCCACTCTGTGGGTTTTCTTTTCACTTTGTTGGTGATTTCTTTTGAACTACAAAAATTTCAATAACATAAGGTTCCAGTTGTTGATTCTTTAAAGTGTTTCCCATGCGGTTTGCATTTTGTTCATGAATTCTCTGCCTACCCCTATGTCTCCAAGACTTCTACCTACCTTGCCTTCCAGTAGATTTAGTGTTTCTGTTTTAATATTTAGATCTCTGATCCATTTTAATTTTAGTTTAGTGCATGGTGATAGGCATGGGTCTAGTTTTAGTCTCTGTCATGTGGAGAGCCAATTTTTCTGCCATTTATTAAAGAGGTTATCCTTCTTCCAGTGAACATATTTAGCTCCTTTGTCAAATATCAGATGGCTGAGTGTCTTTGTAGTAGTGCTTGCATCTTTTGATTTGTTCCATTGAGCAACAGGTCTATTTCTTTGCCAGTACCATACTGATTTTTATCACTATGGCTTTGTAGAATAGTTTCAAGTCAGGAATTGAGATGCCTCCTGTTTTGCCTTTCTTTCCCAGAATTGCCTTTGCTATTCTAGCTTTATTCTGTTTCCAAATGAATTTTAGCAGTGTTTTCTCTAGATCTGTAAAATAATGGTATTTTGTTTGGGATTGCATTAAATCTGTATACCAGTTTTGGGAGTAAGGCCTTTTTCACAATGTTGGTTCTTCCTAACCAAGAGCAAGGAATATCCTTCCATTTTCTAATATCTTCTGTAATCTCCTTTGTTACTATAGTATAATGTTCAGCATATAGGTCTTTTATATTCTTGGTTATGTTGATTCCTATGTATCTCAGTTTTTTAGATGCTATTGTGAAAGATGATATTTCCATAATTTCTCTCTCAGTGAGATTTTTGTTTGTGTACAAGAATTGACTTTGTATCCAGCTACACTGCTAAATTTGTTTACTACCTCTAGTAATCTTTTAATGGAGTTTTTTGGGTCTTCTATAGAGAGTCATCTGCAAAGTGATAATTTAACTTCTTCTTTTCATAACTTTATTTCTTTTATTTCTCTATTGTCTGATTGCTTTGGCTAATACTTCCAGAACTATGTTGAGTAGGAGTGGTGATAGTGGACATCCTTATATTATTCATGATTTTAGAGTGAAAGCTTTCAGTCTGTGTCCGTTTAGTATAATGTTGGCAGTTGTTTTGTCATAGATGTCCTTATGAGATTTAGGTAGATACTGTGTATTCCGAGTTTCTGAAGTGTTTATCATGAACAAGTGTTGAACTTTATCAAAAGCTTTTTCTGCATTTATTGAGATTTATTGAGATTACTGTGTGTTTTTTGTTTTTCGCTCTGTTGATGTGGTGTATTGCATTTATTGATTTGTACATGTTAAACCATCCCTACATTCCTGGAATGAATCCTACTTGGTCGTAATGTATAATCTTCTTGGTGATTTGCTGTATTCTATTTGCCATTATTTTACTTTATTGCAACAATATTCATTAGTGAGATTGGCCTATAGTTCTCCTGTTTTGTTGGGTCTTTCTCTGGTTTTGGTATCAGAGTGATACTTGCCTCCAGGAATGATTTAGGGAGGATTGCTTCCCCTTCAGTTTCATTGAAGAGTTTAAGGAATATTGGTATCAAATCTTCTCTAAATTTCTTGTAAAGTTCAGCCATGAATCCATCAGGACCTAGGCTTTTCTTTGTTAGCAAGTTTTAATCACATTTTCAAGTTCAGTAGCTGATATTGGGTTATTTCAAAATTGCTATATCTTCTTGGTTGAGCTTTGGTAGTTTATATGTTTCTAGAAATTTGTCCATTTCCTCTCTGTTTTCCATCTTATTGAGTAGAGGTTTTCAAAGTAGGTATTCATGATCTTTTGAATTTCCACAGGATCTGTAGTAATTTCCCTCTTTTCAGTTTTTATTACATGAATTTGAGTTTTTTCTTTCTTTTTCTAGATAATGTTAGCCAGAGGCTTATCAATTTTGTTTATTCTCTCAAAAAAAACCCAGCTTTTTGATTCATTAATTCTTTGTATTGTTTTTTAGTTTCAATTGCATTAATTTCTGCTCTGATCTTTACAATTTCTTCTCTTATATGAGCTTTGGGTTTAACTTGCTCTTCTTTTTCTAGAAGCTTGAGAAGTAGCATTAGGTTATTTATTTGTGCTTGTTTTCTTGATATGACAATTTACTGCTATGTATTGGCCTCTTAAGACCACTGTCATGGCATCCCAAAGATTATGGTGTGCATTTTCTGTATTTTCATTTCTTCTTTAATTTCATCTGTAACCCACTGGTTGTTCAGAATGTTGTTATTTAATTTCCATGTATTTATGCAGGTTTTGCAATTTCTTTTGCTATTAAATTCCAATTTCAATGCACTATGATCAGATAATATGCATGGGATAATTTCAATCTCTTTGCATTTACTTAAGAATGTTTTATGGGTTATTATATTGTCTATTATGGAAAATGTCCCATGCACAGCTGAGAAGAATGTGTATTCTGATGTGG